>CM068303.1:24560485-24674407 GCA_034768395.1 Linum lewisii | reverse complement strand
CATTGCGAGAGGTGACCGTACCCGGGCGACTAATTAATCTTGGTAGCTAGATCGGATAGAGCGAACGTTTGCCAGTCTTAAACCTAAGGGTCAGGAGTTATGGTGGTGTTTTAGAATTGATTGAATGAGAATTGAAATCCGCTGATCTGTTGATTGCTAATGCTCTGGTGAACAAAGGGGGATTCAAAGTCTAAGCTTTTCTGTCATCTCTGTTAAGTCAACCAATTTTCCAATCTGTCTTTCAGTTTAACTTTTAACTTGCTTGCATTTTCTAGAATAGAAGTCGTGGAACTCACACCACGCACAAAGTGTTAAACCTGAGTAATCTGCCTTTATATTTGAGTAAACAATTATTAGAAGACCTGTGGAATACGATCTACTTAGCTTTCCAGCTCTGTAGTTATTTGATTGCACGCATTACAACGTTCATCAAATTGGCGACGTTGCCGGGGACTTCTTTTAATTGTTTGAAAGAAGAACTAGCATTTTATTCTTCTACTTTCCATCTTTCATTCTTCCATCCACTTCGATTTTACACTGGTTTTGTTTGTTTTTGTCATTTGTAGGTTGTTCAAAGGTTTATGCACCGCCGCCCTCTCACGCGCTCTCAAACCGCCAAGAACGACAAGGCTAAGAGTGTAGAGAGACCAGGCAGTTCTGCTCCGCCAAAACAATCACGAATTCCAAAGAGAGGCAGAACCAATCCACCTCCATCTGTCACTCCAATTAAGATCGAGGAACTGAAGGAGAGTTCCTCATCTTCATCTTCACCGTCATCTTCTTCTGCTTCATACACCGAATCACTTTCACCTCCTCCATCTCCTAGGATGGACGACGAGTTACCACTCCCACCACCAGGCGGTGCATCGAAGAGTCTAGCCGACTACAACAAGCCGAGCGCGACTAGCGTTCGATCTTCTATCGCCGTGCCACGCATCGAAGGAGATCTTGACTATGAGATCAAGATTCCATTCTTGACTATGATCTCTAGGGATCTACAATTTGAAGGCAGACCATTAGACAATCCGTGCACGCATCTGGTGGATTTCATTGATCTCTGTGGCACTTTCAAGAATGGGAATCTCGACAAGAACACTCTTTGCTTGAGATCTTTCCCATTCTCTCTGAAAGGCGCAGCTAAGAGGTGGCTCACTGGCAAACCACCTGGCTACTACACAAACTGGGAGACTCTTGCTCAAGACTTCGTCAAAGAGTACTTCCCTCCTTCCATAACAACAGCCTTCAAGGACAGCATCGCCAGATTCTCTCAAAAGGAAGGAGCAAGCTTATATGATACTTGGAATGAATTCTAAGAACTTCTCTACAACTGTCCTCACCACGGTTTCAAGCTGAGACAGCTGGCTGAAATCTTTGCTCGAGGTCTTCGTGAAGAATCTGCCAAATGGGTCAATTCCCTAGCTGAAGAGGATTGCACTACACTCACACCTGAAGCTGCTCTTCTTCATTTCGCGAACTATGCTTCCAAGTTAAGGAACTGGGAACGTCAGTCAAAAGGATCAAGGAGCAAGCTCGATCTTGAAGCAACCATTAAAGCAGAAGTTGAGAAGCATCTAAAGAAGTCTTCCACAACCATCAAGCCGCCAACAGCCTCTGTCTATGTTGCTGATTGCGAGTGGTGTGGAGCTTGTGCACATAATGGAGGCCGATGCCAGAACTTTGGTAAAACAGAAGTCTGGTCTGCCGAAGAAGTCAATTTCGTTGAACAAGGCTTCAACAACAATCAGAAGGGTTATGTTGGCTACCGCAATTACAGACAACATGGGAATTACCAAGATCGACCTCCCTACAATGTCGGTGCCAACCATAGTCAGGCCAGAACAAGAATAGCCGACCAACTGGTCCAGCTCAGGATCAAAAGCCGAACCATCCGCCGGGAGGTGTCTACGAGCCGCCACACCGTAATCTGGGTAACTATGGAACTGCACCTGGCAATCGCCAGAATCAATATCTGAACAATACCTATACAGGACAACAGCATCAGAAGGAGAACAACGTCAGTGAACTCGACAAGAAGCTCAGTCAGATCATCACCAGACTTGACAATCATGACAGTCAGTTCAAAGCTCAAGCTCTCCTCAACCAAGAACAGATTGCATCCGGTCAAAGAATAGAACATGCAGTGAACCAGATCTCTAGCATGCTAACATCTGGACGACCATTTGGCCAGCTTCCAAGCCAAACCGAGCCGAATCCGAGAAAGGAGCAAGCTAAGATGGTATCTATTCAAGATCTGACAAACTCATCTACTAATGCTTCTTCTATTTTATGCAGGACTGTTGAAACTCCGGAGAAGAAGGAAGCACAGAAAGAGGCGCCTAAGGAGTACGTTCCTCCTCTTGCTCCGTACTACGAGAAGCCTCCTTTTCCGAGAGCAATGCTACGAACGCGAGGATCGAGACTGACATGTGGGGTAACAAAGAAAGATATCCTGCCATCCGTAGCAAGAAGCCTTCCTCGCCATATCCAGCTAAGTGCTCCGATCCTGGTTCTTTCACGCTACCTCTAGTCATTAATGATACTAAGATAGAATGTAGTTTGGTTGATCTAGGCGCGTCCGTCAATGTTATGCCTATGAGTTTGTATGAGAAATTGAATCTAAGAGAACTTGAACCGACTAGCATACAACTTGTCTTTGCTGATAGATCATTGAAAACACCTAGAAAGAGAGATCAAACACGTTGTTACTAAATGTGGTCCTTTCACTTTCTTAGCTGACTTTGTGATCATAGATACTAGCAAGGAGGATTCTACTATTCTTATAGGTCAACCCTTCATGGCAACAACCGGAATGCAAATCAATGTTCCGAGTGGTTCTTTGACCTTGAGGGTTGGTAAGGAAACGATAACATTCCACCTTAAGGACTGTATAAAGTACACTCCTATGAATGAAGAAACTCATTGTCTTGCTGTAGAAACTGTGGAGTTGACTCTGGTCAACTCTGTTACTGATGTCTCTTCCAGTGTTTCTAGATCAACTGTCGTTGCAGGTGTTGAACAGATTACCAAGCAGAAACCAGAATCTTCTGCTCAAAAGCGGCCAAAGAAGAAGGAACTGAAAGCCTCTTCTTCACCACCAAGCAAGGAGCTTGGTAGGTTACGGAAGAAGAATCAGAAGAAGAAGACTCAAATGGTCTGGAGGCCAATTGCTCCGCCATCTTCTTCGAGCCAGCTATGCCGTCAGTCCCTGTCAAGCCACTGGCGCATGAGCAAGTGAAGAAGGAGAAGCCAAAAGCATCTCCTAAAGAAGCGCCAAAGATCACGGATCCCGGTGAAATGAAGCCGAAGATCACGGAGAAGATAAAGCCGACTGTCCTCATTCCTTCCATTGTAACACTCACGAGAGAACTATTTGGGCCATTCAAAATCACTGATCGTCTTCCCGATGGACGCACTAAGCTCACACATGCTAATGGGAAGAGGTTCACGCTCGACGGAGATGCCCCGAAGCTCTACTTCACGAACTCCGACGCTAGCGTTAAGGAGATCCTGAGTTGGAATGTCTCCTAATACCGTCCAGGTATCGTCCAGCTCAAGGACGTTAATCAAAGAGCGCTTCGTGGGAGGCAACCCACGGCTGGAGTCAGTTTTTAACTTGTGTCGAACTCAGTGTTTTAGAGTCGGTTTGGGGGAGGCAAAAGTGTCAGTTTGCATGATTTCTTAATTTTCGTGTGTAGTCTGTGTGTCATCGTTTCAATCGCAAGTTGTTTGAGGTTGTTCCAATTTTTTTTCATTTAATTTTGATTTTCTGAAGTTTGCCGGGATTGCAAAAATATTTTCAATCGTGCAGGTCAAATTTTTCGGCGAAAAGTGCTTAATTTTTTGGCGAAAACTGCCCTTTAAATCCCACAGTGTTTTCTAATCATTTTTTGTTAAACTTTTCGGCGAAAACTGATTTGAAAACCGGCAGACGTTTTTAACTTGATTTTTCGGTGAAAACTTGCACTTCTTTTCGCCAAAAAATCTGAGAAAATCCAAAAAAATCATTCCCCTATTTCCCGGTCCCTTTTCTCTCTCTCCCCTGACTTCTCATTTTTTTGAACGAAAATCGCCCCCTCTGTTTTTCGAAAACCGCCGCTGCCGACCTATATTCATCACCGCCGCCCGATTCCTTTTCCGCCACCATCGCCGACCACCGCCGCACCCTTCCTCTCTCTCTCTCGATCATTTCGAGCCGTAGATCGTCCGAATCAGAGCTCTAGAGCTCTAGTTCCACCGAACCCTAGTTTTTTTAGTTTTTCTCCGATTTCTCTCATTCCGTTCGTTTTCAGCAGCTATGGCTTCAAGGTAAGTTGTAGAACTTTTCATTTCGAGTCTTTTGACATGTTGAATGCTGAATTTTGTCATGGTTGACTTCGGTTGACTTTTTCGGTCTACCTCGATTTGCGTGCCGACTGTTTTATGTGAACTTAGGTTAGTTGATTGCTTTGGACTGATCTAGCATGTCGGTTTGACCATGAAATGTTTATGCTCGTTTGGCTGCCATATGTGTTCATTCACGTTCGTATTGCTGTGTTTGCCAACTGAGTTTCTAATTATGCCGTCATTTTCCGCTTTGAGCTAGTAATTGCCATGATTAGGGTTCAATGTGTTCCAGTGTTGACTTTTTGATTGTCAGTTTGACTTCTGAACTCTGATTGTGATGTGAACATTCCGGCTAGACATATGCATGCTTTGTAATTTATTGTGATTACCGGTTATTTACTTTGCTTACCCCCACTCGGTTTTCCTCGTTTCTTTGTGAAATTGAGTTTTTCTACTAAGTGTGGGGTGGGTTATTAGTTAACTAATCTGGTTTCATTTCTGGCTATAGGAATGACACTCATGAGCGCAGGACTAAGATGAGACTTGACACCGCCTCCAGCTCCCGAGCTCCGGCCCCCGTCACGCCTGCCGTCTCGATCCTCCACCAGCTTTCCCAGGCAGAGACGGGTACCACCCCACAGTTGCCCGCCTACCCGTGCACTACTTCGAGCGCTACCAGAGGCTCGAGCGTGTTCCCGGAGCTGACGTTCGTCCATTATCCATGGACTCCCTCTTCGAGCACGATGGGGATTGGCACCAGAATGTGCTCACCTCATTGGCACCTTCAAGACTTCTGGAGCTGACCACCCTCGCTGCTGACTTTCCAGACGTCGCTCTCCAGGAGTTCTGGGCTACATTCGAGCTGGATGTGCACAAGAGGAGGCAGCACAAGAAGGTCGTCTCCTTCTATCTTGGCGGGGTGTACAAGGCATTCACCTACGAGAGTTTGCAGCTCATCTTTGCATCCCTCGGGAGCACTACGAGGGTCATCACCTCGGCTGGGAGAACAACACCGGCAACGGAGAGGAGTACGACGCGCTATGGAGCCACATGACTGGAGTGCCAGATGATCGGACCACGGCCCATAACTCAGTTAAGTCACTCTCTCACCATCTCTATCGTTTTATCCATATGGTTTGGCGTAGATCTCTTTTATTTGCTCCAGAGAAGAGCCGCCACCACATCAGCAGAGAGGAGCTCCTGCTTCTACGCGCCATCTGGGAATCTTATCCTCTTCATCCCGATGGGTGCTTACACGCATATTCCGCCAGAAGACTCAGAAGCCAAGGCCACCTAGCTCACTCCTTGGCGGCAACTTTGTCGGCCGCCTCATCATCTCCCTCGGTCTCAGCCAGTCATATGGCCCGGACATCCCACGATGCAGAGTATACACCGTAGGTGGTGATTTAGCGGTCGAGTACGCCCTCCAGCTGGACCTTGGTCCACGGATAGCGGCAGCTCCTCCTCTCCAACACGAGGAAGAATCGGAGGAAGAAGATGATTCTGAGGAGCAGCTTCCTCAGCCGGAGCCGGAGTTTGATGATCATATACCCTCGCCACAGCAGCAGGCAGGGTATGCATACCAGCACCAGGTGCCCTTTCCAGATCCATTCCAGGCGCCTCATCCTCAGCACCGACCGCATCCAGCTGACAATGGAGAGCTGTACGAGCGACTCCAGGAGTGGCGAATCACAGACACTGCCACTCAGGATGCCAGATGGATTATTATGCAGCACCACATGCTCCACACTGACGAGAGGTATGAGGCGCAGCTAGCGTGGCAACGGCAGGTTAGCGACGCCCTCCCATTCCCCCTCCCGATGCACCCGACGAGTACTGATCGGGTTGTATCCCTTTTCTTATCCTTTCTTTTTTATTTCTTCTTTTGGATTTCGATCCAACTTTTTCTGTGTGGATCTGGGACACTTGTCCCGGTTTCCTTTTTATCTTTCATTTATTTTTGTTTTGCAGGTAGTTTGGGAGATTCCCTTTGCTTAGGGTCTACCTCATTCTACTTCGCTTTGGTAGATTCCCTCCGCTCCGAGGACCCGTGTTCATCCCCTACACCAATCATCTCTGTCCAGGTTCTTCTATTCCACTCTCAACTCTAATTTTAGACCTTTGAGGACACAGAACGTTTTAAGTGTGGGGTAGGATGCTAGAGAACCAACGTGAACTTGATTGCCCTTGATTGTGTTTTTGTGTGTTCCGTGGTTCCTTTCCAGTTTCTCTAGCATTAGAATTGCTCAGTTCTTGATTTTTTATGTTAAGTTGTTGTTCAATCTGTCATAATGATGCTTAGACTGCTTAACCTAGAACCTGAAAACCAACGTGTATACTTTGATGCTAAATTGCCTGGTCATAACAGAATTTTTAAAATCACACTTGTAGTTTGTAGCCTTGATTGCATGAAAATGACCGAATCCAACTAGCAAACCAAACGTGAGCTTTTGATCCATTGCACGTAACTTGCAATTTCAATTCTTTTTGAGTGGTTTTCTGTTTGCTTGAATGAGTTAGAATTTGCATGAGACCTACTTGTAACACCCTCACTTCTGAAATAAAGGGAATTACCAAAATACCATTTACCGCAGCGGAAAACATAAAACCAAACGAGGGTGCTACGCTTAAACCTTAACATATTTAATAAAAATGCCCCGGCCGGGGAACTTGAAAATAAGGTTAAATAGAAGTTGTAAAACTTTTAAATAAAACTTGAAATCTTAAAAATATAACTTGATAACTGAGCCCTAAACACTTGGGCAAAACCGAAATGAAAACAAGTCTCGAGAAAGCATGAAAACATTTGTCTCAAGTCCAAGTCTTACATCTCTGTAGACACCACTCCACACACCGAATCAGCTCCACAAGGCTCAAGCTCACTAAACAATATCTAACAACCTGGTGGGTAGCTCAGGGTCAGTCTTTCGTGCTCAAAACAATAATGAACTATGACAGAGATCCCAAGGAATTAGGATCAACCATCATATAACAATAACACAAAGCATTCATCATAGAGCTATCCATAATATAATACACCACCTTACTTGTAACACAATTCATGAAATAACTTATGATACCACTCATGGCATTCACATTCCTAATTGCATCAAGTATCTCATAAGACTTGTACTCATCATAATACTTAACTTACTAGGATTCTTTAAACATGGCGAAGTAGAGATAACAACTATTAAATCTCAATCATATCGTAGAGAGCATTATCAATAAACTCAACATTATCATGACTAGAACTCAACAAGGATGCACCAATCATATAACAGAACAAGCACGTAGCATGACTTAATACAACATCACGTATCATAACTCAACATGAACACATATCCTTATCATATCATTGATCATGATCTGAAACTGAAGAGCATATCTCACATAATGTATCATTTCAAGACATCATTCATAATTACAAGACAAATAAGATATCATCTCAGGACTTCATTCGTCATCTTACTATTCATCTTTTAGGTAGGGCCCCAACTCAACTAACTAGCCTTACGCCCCTGAACTGACACACTGCCCAAGCACGTTCTGACCGACAGTGGTAACTGATAAGGACTCTCTGGTCCACTGAACTGAGGGGCAAATCTGGCCCATGGGTCTCTAAATGGCCCAATAACATACTGAGGTCTCTAGCGACCATAACTGAAACTGAGGTGGGGCGGAGGTCTAGCTAGAGAGCACCAATTATTAATCCATCTATTCTTGACTATGTGAGGTGTGTGACTATCCTAATCATACAACATTAATCACAAGAAAATAATCATAACATGCACGCATGGTCGACTCATAATTAACATGGCTAGAAACAATACAAACATGACCTTAATCTCATGAACATAGCATACACGTGTAAATAAATCATCATCAACATAACTAGGGAGGCACGTTATAAATTCAGTGTCAAGTATTACTGACTAATACTGACATGGCATGTATATGACATTATTGCCCAAATAAAACATGAATTATATCAACTAGCATAGATCATACAACCTCACGTAACATCATAAAGCTATAACGTAACATTAGCAACAACAATATATTATCCTCTTAAACTAATCCACATATACTTGTCTATATGCGGTTTGACACCCAAATATGCATAATTCATTCATAGAAATTAACTTGGCATAAATCATAGCGTAAAATAAAATAGCAACGACAAGATATTACCCCCTTTAACCAACCCACCTTTCAATAAGCGGGAGAACCTCAACGTAGAAGTATGGTCTAGGGAGTCGAACGTCTTTAAGAACCTACAACGGTTAATTCCGACACTTTGAAGTTGCCTGGTTCGAGCTGAACTGATGAATTCGTCCGGAGATAGCTTCGTCGGATTCTGAAACTCAAACCTAGAGCGTGAGAAGATTACTCCGAGATTCGAAAATAAAGGGAGGAGCAAGACTCGAGCGATTAGTTACCTACGATGGAATTACGGACGCCCTAAAGGATGGAACTAATTTGGCTCCTACCTCCGTCGTCGACAAGAAACTCCGACGGCTCCGATTTTCCGGCAACCAACTTGGCTTCGGTTTTGGGTTCTGGAAAAGGGAGGATAGAGGCTGGGGAAGAATGAGTAATCCCTACATTTAAACTCCGTAAATGGTTAATCAGTTGTAACGGTCGAATAACTCTCATTGATTGGCCGGAGCTTCTTCCGTAACCGACGCCGGTCGATTTGATGAGAAGGAAGAAGATGAAAGCTTAACAGTCATTGGGCTGGGGAAAAATAAATGCTGAAACGCAGCATTTTGGACTAGGGGCTGAAAAATGAAAAAAAAAAAGAAAAATAAAGAACTAAGCTGCTGCTGATGCAAATCGAACCAAAGACGTCAAGAGGGCAAGCTGAGGTACGCACCGTTGAGTTATAGACCAATATCCGGATGAGTATAACTCTTACAGATACTAATTATGTTATGCTAACTGACCAACTTTCCCTCTTCTAAGAACGAAATTATTTGTCACGAAATGTTAATTATTAAAGGACATTAATCAGAATAATATTTCATGACACAACAATATTCCAAGTCTATGATAATTTCTTAATACTTAGAAAATTTTACTAAGGGTATTTTTGGGACTTTGCACAATATTCTTATAGCTAGGTTCGGGGTGTAACACTACTCGAGGCCACACGATGACACGAGTTCTAGAATGATAGGGGCACCTACATTCAGCTACTAAGCCAGATAGCCTACCTAACGTTAAATCCATTAAGTTTAAACCCTTGAGCTTGGCCTGTTCTTTCGGTTCGATATACATTACAGCGATTTCCCATTCTTTCATTCCCCGTTGATCCCCTGTGGTTGTAGTTCTAGATTAGCCTACCGGAAGTCGGTTTGTGGTAACCTGCCTATAGCCATTAAACAGGTGGTCTTAGCTATTATGTCCAGACATGTAAACCCCTCTAGCAACTAAAAAGAAAGAATCGGCACAAAATGAAAAAATAGAAAAAGAAGAAAAGAAGAAAATTTCGAAGAAAAAAAAGAAAGAGTTCAGAAAAAGTTTAAAGTTTCAAAGTTTAGTTCAATAACGTTCTTCTCCCTACATATGGAAGAACGAAGTCAAAAGAAAATTCAGAAAAAATTGTGTAAAGAAAATAAAGTGCTAGGTTGCTTGAGGGTATCATAGGATGAGCGTACACTATTCCACCCGTGTCTGGTTAGACGGTAGGAAGCCATAGGCGAGATTCGAGGGAAGTTAGTCGAAAGCTACACACAAAGCCATCATCATACATTCTCATCATCCATCTCATTATAAACCCTTGTAGTGTAGAATTCGTTAAAGTCCTAGCAGGAAGTCCTTCTTGACTAGTTCCTCGTGTTGTCACAGTGGTGGTATGTGGTCAAATTGCAAACTTATGACAGAATTCAGTAACAGAAAATGATTGAGAGCAGTAACACGTCCTTAAACACAGAGAGTGAGAGTTTCCCTTATACTAAATATTTCCTGTGTGAGGAGTCTGGTCGGTCAGGTCAAATTCATGCATGATTGGTTACTATTACTTGTTGTGTGCAGTTTTTAGTGAGACCAGGTTGTTTGGCTGATCAGTATGTATGTTAGGTTTCTTGTTCTAGGGATTATCTGTCTAATAATTCATTGTGTATGCTTGAACTTCAATTTAACCGATCTTATCATTTGTGAACATGAGCGTGTTCTATTCAGTTTGCTTGAGGACAAGCAAAAGCTTAAGTGTGGGGTATTTTGATGACACTCGATTTAACGTGATTATCAGCCTCATTAAAGCGACATTTCCTTGCTTAAGACATGGTTTTTAGGGTAGAATAGCGAAATTCACTCAACTGCTCTATCTCGTGCCATTTGCGTTACTGGTGAACCTTATCGTTGATCGATTCACGCAAATAACTACTAATGCTAAGAAAAAGCTATAGCAGATCGTGTTCCACGGGCCTTCAAATGATTGGCTACTTCAGAACTAACAAATTACTCAAGGAAAAACACGTTGCGCGTGGTGTGAGTTCCACGACTTCTAATTCTAAGAATTGCAGAGAAATTAAAACAAATTAAACTAAAACAGATTGGGAATTAGGGTTTGAAAACAGAGATGACAGACGAACTTAGACTTTGAATCCCCCTTCGTTCCCCAGAGCATAGGCAATCAACAGATCAGCGGATTTCGATTCTCATTCAATCAATTCTAAGACACCACCATAACTCCTTACCCTTAGGTTTAAGACCGGCGAACGTTCGCTCTATCCATTCTAGCTACCAAGATTAATTAGCCGTCCAGGTACGGTCGCCTCTCGCAACGACTTAACTTAATTGGTGCGATTACTAGTGATTTATGAGTTACTCTAGCAGTGGATTAACCCTAACCGGTTCCTACGAAAGGCACGCTCCAATTATAAGGTTAATTGTTCAATTTGATATTTTAAAGTAAGGCGAGCGTTCGCTTCTATCCTTAACTTAACAAGAATCTAATCTAGGTGATCAATCCAGACAAGAAACATGAACAATGAAGAACAAATCAAACATGAATGAGAAACTGATTGAACTACGAATCTAATCACCGCCTCCGTGACCGCTTTAAAGCCCTGGATCACTTAGGGTTCATCTAGTCTAAGCTCTAACGAGTTTAGCTACTCATGATCATTACAAAAGAAACAAAGACAAAGAAAGAGTTCATCATCCAGAGGAAGAACAAAAAAGAATCTGAAAAACCTAATTTAGACGACTCTGGCAGACTTCGATCTTCGGTAGACGACACTCCTAATTTAGAGGGAAGGGATGGCGTCACGATCTCTTTCCGGCTCTTCGAACTCGAACTCCTCGCTTCAGAACTCCAGAGAAAATCGTAGAAAACTGATCGCGAAAAGTTGTATTATGATTAATTGTCCGATTCTCTTTTTGGGCCGCCGGGTTAAGTATTTATACTTAACCCTAAATTGGCCGAAACAGTTCATTATTTTCGCCGAAAATAACAAGGTATTTTCGGCGAAAATTCTTGTGTAAATACCCGGCTCCTTCGGCTGATTCTTCTGTCCTTTTCGCCGAATAAGTTCTCGGCGAAAACTTTGATGTTTTCGCTGAAAACATCCTTGGTTGAGCGTCAGTCCATTTGTTCTAACATTTTCGCCGAGAACCCTGGATTATTTTCGCTGAATACTTCTTTGTCTTGGCACCAGTGGGTTTGTCCTTGCATCTTCGCCAAAAACCATAGGTTATTTTCGCCAAAAATGTAAGTGTGAATGGGCAGATTCTTGGTTCGACTTGATCGGCTCCTTGGATCGATTCCGGTTCAGTTCCTCGATGTTCCAATGCCTTAGACACGTCCATGGCTACTTTATTTGACGGCAAAAACCTGTGCTTACGCAAAAACACTAGAAAACCATCAAATAGACCCGAAACGGGCCAAGGTAACACAAATGGCACGAGATAGGGCAATCGATTGAATATTCGTTATTCTACCCTAAAAACCATGTCTTAAGCAAAGAAATGTCGCTTAAATGAGGCTGATAATCACGTCAAATCGAGTGTCATCAGTTACTTTGGCCCGTTTCGGGTCTATTTGATGGTTTTCTAGTGTTCTCAGGTTAACACAGGTTTTTGCCTTCAAATAAAGTAGCCAAGGACGTGTCTAAGGCATTGGAACCTCGAGGAACCGCACCGGAACCATTCCAAGGAGTCGATCTAGCCAACTCAAATCCTGCCCAAATTTACACTTGAGTTTTCGGCGAAAACCCTTAGAGTTTTCGGCGAAAACTCCAGAAGAAATCGGCTGAGTATCACAAGAGGAAGTTTTCGGCGAAAATCCCAAAGTTTTCGAGAAATTCGTCGAAATAGCCCATTCGGCAAGGTGAATTGAGGAGGGATTTGGGGAGATTTCAGATTCTCCATCGTGGGACCCACGGAGAATTGGGGTATGTTTCAATTCTCCAATGGAGGGGAGAGAATTGGGGAGATTTGGGAGAATTGGTTACTTTTTGTGTTTTACAATTTTTTTTATTATTTTATTAATATCAATTCTCCACCCCACAATCTCTCACATTCTCTCCTCCGAACGGTCTACTTTCGAAACAGACAATTCTCTATCTAATTGAATTCTCTAGCTAATTCAATTCTCCCTCTCCCAATTCCACTTGACGAACGACCCCTTAAAGGATTTAAGAACAAAGTTCTGAATTATATTTGATTGGTAAAAAGGTTGTCTTACAATGAGGCCGAAGCCTCTTATTTATACTAGAGGAGCCGGGACATCCCCACGGCTTCTTACTTAGGCTAAAACTCGGAAATAATAAAATAAGAACCTAGAGTCCTATTTAGAATACTAAAAAGGACTTAAATATTACTAAATAAACAAAACTAAAAGAGAAATCCAAGTTCAATACTTAAAAAGGAATAAAAACAAAGAAAACGTGCTAAAACCCTAAACTGGCGGATCCGGCAGATCCGGTCGGGCTTGATGCTCACGCACAGGCCGGTTTAGGAAAGCCGGCGCCGCCTTTAATGTCGAGCTTGGAATTGGAGGAGGCGGCGGGTGCTCGGGCTTGGAAATGCACGGGGCTCCAGATGCCGGGCTCCGTGGGGTCTGATGCTGATACCGCTCGACATCCGAGGTTCCTGCTCGACCGGCCCGCTCGGTCCTCCTCTTCCAACTTCTTCATTTCTCCCCATTTCCTCTTGGCTCCTAGGGTGGCGGCTCCTAGGCTTGGCTTCTGGCCTTGTATGGGGTTGAGGGTCGGTGATAAACCTCCCAAGGCTCGCGCCCCTTGTTGACTGGGTGCTAAGTGTTGATCGGGGTCCTCCGGGGGTGGTACCGGCGCCCGTAGGGAGTCTTTCTCCGAGCCTTCTTCCTTCGGGTTCAGGTCTTCCCTTCCCTGCTTCTCCCAGTTGTTAAGGAGGGTCTGTAAAGGTTCTCCTATTGAGGTCATCCGCTCCTTAAGCTCTTGAAAGCTTAGTCTTGGTGCTAGGGTTGGCGAGGCGCTCGGGGCGGGGTTGGCTGGAGCCTTTTTAAGGTGGTGCTCGGTCCTCTTCCGCCGGCACTCCTCTAGTAAGGCATCTAGAGGATCCCAGGGTTGTATAGCACCTCCTAGGTCTTTAGAATGAGTGCCAGAGCTGCTAGGCAAGTCCACCTTCTTGGTAGCTTCGAGCGTCGGCGCCTAAGTTAGGGCTGGATGGGTCCGGACGCTTATCCTTGCTTGCTGGGCCCTTCGGAGAGGGCTGTACTTGAACCTCACCACCTGTTGAGGCTTTATAAACCTCCGTGGGGCTAGGCTAGGGGGCTGGCGAGGCTCCAAGCGCTTCTTATAAGGCCCTAAGGCCTTTGCTCTCGTGGGTGACCCTGGCGGGGTATAGGAACAGGGATTTTCAGCCGATCGGCTGCCCAGGGTCACTTCACTTTCCCCATGGCTCCACGGGTCATTCTCGATAGCAGCAATAGTATGAGGGGGGAAATTCGCTGGTGGTGTACTTGCAGCAACATAATGATTGCTTCTGCGAGGAATACTCAGCGTTGAGCGGTGATTTCGATTCATAAGATCTGGTACTTATCCATTCCCCCATTTTTGGCATTGTTTTAGGTGTTGGGTTTGTACATGATTCTGTTTAATTCAATTGCATTTTTGCTTTTTAATTAGGACGACAAAGAGTTTAGATTGGAGATTGGAGATGCGGTCTAGGTGCAGTGTAAAGCTTGGTAGAGGAAATAAGCTAAGCATGTAGGGAGATTGGTGGCGTAGCTCCAGTGGAACTCAAGCCAGGTCGTAGCTCTCATGGTGTTGCTGCTACAAGGAGATCTAGCAGAGATCTGACCGGGATCTAGAAAATTAACGTCTCTTCCTTCCTCATTAGTTGCCAGTTGTCGGCAGAGTTAGCGATGGTGGAGAGTACTGAGGCAGCAGATCATACCGTACATTAAACGGAAACAATGTTCTATAGCAGAAGCTGGACGACCTCTGCCACCCCTTCAGTGAACCACACGTTCTCCATCAGATATGTGATGACAAATATCAGTAAATTTCAACTTCACTCTGGCCTCCGGAAAAATCTCCGTCGTGGAGGGGTTGAGTGACTTCTGCCTTGGAGGCAGCCAGGGGGCAAGTCTAGTAGAGCTTCTTCTTCGGCGGCGGCGAGGTCTTCTTCGTTAGAGAAATGATGAGTTCGTCGACGAAACTCATATAGAGCCCTGGGGAAAGGACGCGCTCCACGTGACCGTAGGCGAAGCAGAGATGGAGAATCGGAATCAAAATAGGAAGGGCACGGGACGAGAGAATCCACTCTGCCATGGGGAGCGAGCTAGGGCGTTGTTGACTGTCAGGATGGAAGTTGTGAAGAAAGCAGAGTTGTTGGGTGTATAATAAGCATGGTTGGTCGGGATGGAGCTGACGAGGTTGTTCTTGGCCGACTACGGTGGCGGTGGTGAACGAAAAGTACAAAGGGAAGGAGATGAGAGAGAGAAAATATTTTTATAATTTATTTATTAATTATTATATTTTTTTTAATGAATTGAGCAGATTTTATTCATCAAAAGCTTGGAATGCCAGTACAAAGTTCATAAGACACTAAAACCCAAAAAGAGCTATCAAGCTACAAAGAGAAACAAAGGAGCTCTATATACCAATATCTATTGTATGGAGTTTGAGATTTTTCTCCATATAAATCCTAATTTCCCTATCAATATAAAGGATCATATCTCTCTCATCTTCATGTTTGAGGTCTCCAAAGATCCTTTTGCATCTTTCTCTCCAAAGCTTCGATATAGTGATCCTCCAAAGCAGCTGTCTAAGCTGTCCTCTAGCATCCTTACCCCATCGCCCAACCTCTGCAATTATCAGATAAAAAGAGCTACACCTGTCCAGCTCCGGGAAAAAATGGTGAAGGATCAGCTTTGAGACTTTGCAGCCTCTGAAAATATGATCCCTGCTCTCAGCCTCTTCTTCACACAAAGCACAGCACTTGTCTACAAGGGGATCCCACACACTGATCTTATCTCTGGTGGTAATTCGGTCTGCCACTATCAGCCACGCCACAAAAGCATGCTTAGGGATAAAAAACTTACCCCATACACTGCTACACCAGCCAACTTCAGTATGCTTAGGCCTGATATCATTCCACACTTTACTTACCTTAAATTTTGGCATTACACATCCATTCCATAGAAGATCACCTTCAGCATCCATAGATATAAAATCCTGTGCCAAAGTCCTCAGCTTCAAAATTCTCTTCCAATGCCAAGATCCAGCAGTCAACTCCAGCTGCCAGAAGACCTTTCTCTTGATCTTGTAATAGTAAATCCAAGCCACCCATATCGACCCAGCTTTCAACTGAATTAGCCATAGATGCCTTAGCACATTAGCAATATTCCAACTTCTCAAGTCTTTGATGCCTACTCCACTTCCAGTTTTGGAACTGCAACCTTACTCCAGGTTACCTTTGCTCTCTCACCCTCAGCCTTACCTTAGAGGAAAGCACTGCAAATTCTCTCAACTTCTTTAACAATACTAATAGGCAAACTGAAAGCAGCCATCCAGTATTGGAGAATTCCCTGAATGACAGAATTAATGAGCTGAACTCTACGTGAGTATGACGGATTTTTTGACTTCCAATCAGAAACTCGAGCAGTGATCTTATCAATTAAAAGCTTGAAATCACAACGCCTCAATTTCCCTGCAGTCATTGGAACGCCTAGGTAACGAAAGGGAAGGTCCCCTCTAGCAAAGCCTGACTCCTGGACAATATCAGCTGCACAATCCTCACTTACTCCAGCCATATATATCAAACATTTATCAGGATTAAACTGTAATCCAGAGATGCATTTGAACTCCCTCAAAGCATCAGTAACCACCCTTACAGCACTGTAGTTTGCTTTTGTAAAAACTAATAAATCATCAGCAAAAGCAAGATGAGTCAGACTTACTCCTTTACACTGAGGATGAATTTGAAAACTTCCTTCCTTAGCTTCCTTATAAAAAAATGCAGCTGAGAATTTCCATGGAGAGCACAAATAAAAAGGGAGAGACAAGGTCTCCCTGCCTTAACCCTCGCTTAGCCTTGAAATAACCTCTCAAAGAACCATTAATGTTGACAGAAATCATGGATGTTTTGAAACAGGCACTTATCCACTCAATGAAACCAGAAAGGAATCTCATAACTGTAACATCCCGAATTTAGGGATCGAAATTTTTTTATAAACGTTGGGAATTAATCGTAAATTATCAATTAGATGATTCGAGGCTTAAAGGTTAAATCGATTTGGCATTGGAAGAATTGATTTTGGGGGAATGAATGAACCGTAGCCCAGTTGGTTTCGGAACCAAACCAATGACTCGGAGGTCTCAGGTTCGAATCCCAGCTCCACATTCTTTTAAATTTTCAAACCCGCCAGCGACAAAACGACATCGTTCTGTTCTATCTCCTCCGACGAGCCCCTGCCTCCCTCCGCCGCTGCTCTGTTTTCGCCGGCAGCCCTTCCCAATGGCCAAAGGCCATTTAACTTAGCAGTCGGAAATCGAAACCCCACCAGAAACGTGACTACAGCTGTAAATCGTGGCTTTGAACTTAAATCCACGAAGAAACGGGCAAAAGCTGATGTGGAATCGCACCAACTCCGGCCACGATTTTCAAAAGGTGTAGGGATCGATTTTGACAAAATTGGCTTGTGTCGGCTATCAACCTTGGAGCCATTCGATTCCTGGAGGCTATATAAACCTCCTCGATGCAATGAATCGAGGCAACACTTCCCAGAAACAAAAAGCCCCCTTTGTTCCGTCGAACTCCGGTGAGAGGAGTGTCGGGACGATTCAGGCTGAGTCGGACCGATTGGTTGGTACCAATCGATTCGTCTCAACCTCACGAATCTTTCCCCTCTTCCAATTTGATGATTGGATCCCTGGTTGAGGAGAATCGAAGGAAAAACCATCTGCGGTGAATTAGGGTTCATCCGATTGGAAAAGATGCTGAATTGGTCCCCAGATTTTGATAAGGTGACGGAACAGTCCCTCCTTCCTTTCCTTTGGTATTTTGCCCCTGGATCTTTTACCGTGTGGCAAATTGGTCACTTAACTGTCTATTTTTAACAGAATTGGCCCAACTAACTTTTCGGTTAGTACAATTTGGCCCGGAAGTTACGAAAGTCTTATTTTCGTCCGATTCAAGTCACGGAACCGATTGTCAAGTCACCCGACTCGGTTTATAGGTGGGTTGGTTTAAATGGGGTAAAATCTTTACGTTGTTAGTTCCATTACATGTTATTTTTCGTTATGTTACTTTTATGAATTTGTGCACTTACATCTATGCATGTTAAAGAGTCACACCTCACCTAGATAATTAATAGGTGGATTAATAAACGGTACTCACTAGCTAGACATCCGCCCCACCCCAGTTTTCAGTATTGGGCGCCGGCGACCCTCAGCACGATATTGCGTCAGATTGCCCACAGTTTTCAGTTGGACCAGAGAGTCCCTTTATCAGTTTTCAGGGGGCGGTAACGCTAGTTAGTTGGGTTGGGGCCCCTAAACAAAAGTTGATCAGATTTAAGCTAAGTCAAGTGTTGATTTAAAGCATGATGTTACATTTCTCAGTTTTCAGTTTATGTTTTCCACGTTTATGTTATAATGGATACTCATGAGATATGATTGATGGTTCTATGGTATGGTATTATGGTTAATCGGTATGGTTGATTGAATGGTTGAATGATTGTTGTATGACTATGTTTGATGTATGATTATGTGATGATATTGATTTGTGTGTGTCTGTGTTTGTGTGTGTTAGCATCTCATAGGTCGTGCTTGGAATATGGGATCTATATTCCTCGTGACGAATCAGTGGATGCGGGGTATCGGTAATCTCCAATGAGGAGGGATGAGTATGGATTAACGGAATTATGATGTTAGATCCAGTAATACGTATGATTATGTTTATACGAGGAAATGTGTATGGAATTACAGGATATGTTGTTAATTCCATGAAATCGCGTATAATTATGTTTATACGGTATAACCATGATAAAGGACTAACCCCGAACCACCCACCAGTTTTGCAGGAATTCCTGGACAAGTAACGGGCCACCGGAGTTTCTAAGGCGTGTCGGAGCAGTGGATCATGAGACGGTGAAGTGATGACTTGGAGGTCGCTCCCAAGTCATCGGGCCCTATTCCGCTGTGTACAAGTTTATCCGTTAATACCCCAGATTTTATGATTGGTTTGAATGTGATTGGTCAAAATTGTATTTTAAATCTTTGAATCATCGCCTGTTCCGGAACAGTTGTCGTATTTATGTTTTTATAAAAATCAGGGTGTTACATTTTGGTATCAGAGCTGGCTTTCTCCTGTTTCTCGGTTTACCCAGAAACACTGGAAGATCAGTCTGGTGGGAAAGTTGTTCGGGCAATTTCAAAACGAAAAGGGTATTACGTTTTGATGGGTTTTTAAATCAAGGTTTAAAGGTGAAAGGATTTTCACAGGCACCGGTCTCAGATCCCTGCATCATGGCATCGGCACAGAAACTTCCACGGTGAGACGTTCTTGAATGTTTACAACTGATGTTGTTGAAATAAATTATTTTTATAAATGGTGGGTGTAGCTGATTTAGATGGGATCAGGATAAAGACAGATTTAATGGCTTATCACACGGATGATAAAGATTCCGATAAGGATACAAGCAAAGGTAAGGGCTGCTAAGAAGGTCCGGTAGGTAATTTCTATATTACAGAAATTATGATTTGTTGTGTTCCTAACGGAAGGTGTAGATGACGTAGCAGTATTGGGAACAGTTTCCCGGAAATTGCTTGTCTCTCGTTTCCAAAGGTACGTTCGTAAACGTTTAATTTACGTAAGAGCCAGTTAATCACGACCTTGGCTCTAGGTTGCATCGGGGGATCTGCCCATGCAAAGTAATTGCAATGGCCGTTCATCCTCTGCCATTAGCAAAGAGGATAGGTGAAATTTTTCCCGGGTTAGTGGAAAAGATAGTCGGAAAAACTCGAAAAGTATTATTGACTTACCGAGCGACGTCTTTTGCAGCTAAGAAACCTTCGCCCTGGATTTCATTCCGTCCAGGATGTGGTTATGATCGTAGATTCCCCACAGTGGCAAACGGGAATCGTAGCCATTTCTTGTTTACAAGAGCGTTGAATGAGGTATTCTTTTCCGACCTCTGCTCGTTTATTCGGAGCATTTCGGTACCGTCTATTTAAAGAGACGAACCTTAGGTTCCTAGACCTTGACTTAGTTGGCCACCTCTCATGTCCTTGTGTGCCGACATGAGTGAGTGGGTGTCACAATTATTGTGACCACTTTTTTTTGGTGAGATTGGTGTCCATAAAAGATCAAGTTTGAAAAACTTGATCCACCATCACCATTTCTCTCTTTCATTCTTCCTCCATTCTTAGTAAAAACTCTCTCAATTTCGAGAATAAGCTTCCAAGAGGATGTCAATGAGGTTGGCATAGGCTTTATAATCCTTGCCTTACTCCTCATCTGTATGCAAATTTACGACATCGTAAAGCTGACGTTAGAAGCAGCCGAGGAAGCTGAGGCACGACGACATCTCGAGCTCATAAGCAAGAGCTTGCATGATGAGTAGACCACTTAGCTGGTAAAACTTTTGTGGTGATTCATGTTTTAAGTATGATCTTGTGTATTGAGTCCGGTTGGAATAAAAGTGAGTAGGTTGGAATGAATAAGAGCGGAAAAAGGAAACTATTATTATTAATAATTAACCGGGTGCATGATTGGTGATACAAATCGGCTACTTAGGCCGTATTCTTAGACTCTGTGAAGGATCCACTAACTTGATCGGACACTCTCGCTTCTTCCCCTTGTCAGCCTCCTTGATCTGGCTGGCCACTTCTTGCAATCCCTCCTTAACCCGCTTCTTTCCGCAGCAGACCTTGACCGTCCCTGTTTGGTCCGGTTTTCCCGGATGGCAACACCTGTCTACGTGACATGAGCCATGTTAAGCGGAAAACATCTGCCTATTTTTGGTACCGAAAGAAAAGGATTTCCAAACTGGTCAAACACGGTACACCACCCTCCCTTAAAAACAAAAGCAAAGTTCTGTTCCATAAGCTGGCTCACGCTTATGAAACTACCGATGATACCGGGCATCAGTAGTACGTCCGGAATAATCAAGGGACCCAACCTTACGGAACCCTTTCCCTTTGACTTTACCATGGAACCTCTTCCAAAGGAAACAAGTTGGTGAAAGTTACGGTCAAGGGAAACGAAAGATTTCTCATTCGGAGACATGTGGTTCGGGCAGCTACTATCTAGTTTCCATTCTTTCTTAACAGAATCACAGAAAGGACAGAAATCGGTTAGAAAGGGATTACCAGAAGGGACAGATGGATTTTCAGGAGTAGGAAAAAGAGTGAGGAATGGAGTCGCTTCGATGTTTTTCTCTGCTCCCATTTCGAATTCCGTGAGTTTTAGCAAGTATGATACGAGGGATACACGGAACCAAGTTTCACTCAAGTTAAATACTCGAGTAAAGAAACCGTAGATCTCCGACACGTGATCCGTGCTTTCGGCGGATGACACGTGAACGGTGATAAATCGTCCACCGCATCGACACGACTTTTAAGGCACCGCTAAACGCGTAGATCGGTGATGTCATATCACCCTATTTTTTTCTCTCTCTTTTGACTTTCGAGTCTGAACAGCGGTTTTTTGTACAAGCTGACCGAAAAATTTTCACATAGTACCCTTTCTCTCAGTCATTCTCCAACAAAAAATGACTGGCCCTGATGAAGCAGAAACCTTGTGCGGGATTAATTTTATCCTGCTGATAGCCATTTTTCTTATCGTGGCTATCAC
Source organism: Linum lewisii (assembly GCA_034768395.1). Lineage (NCBI taxonomy): Eukaryota > Viridiplantae > Streptophyta > Magnoliopsida > Malpighiales > Linaceae > Linum > Linum lewisii. The sequence continues at coordinate 24,652,789 of CM068303.1, read as the reverse complement.
CTTCGTTCTGAAGATGTTCAAGCATATAGAGCGACGGAGGCGCCAAGAAAATTCTCCAGAAAGAACAGCTCGACAGCGGCAACTAGAAATTCCAGCTCGCATGCCTTAGAACTTTCTTGAATTCCTGGTTGTACCCCTGTTTTCTCTCTTGTGGTTTTTTTTGGTCTTGGCCATGAGTATGTATGGTCTCAGACGGTGCGCATTTTCGTTAGTAGAACTTTGTTTCTTGAAATCCCTGCGGATGACAAGTAAATCAGGAGATACCAATAGATTGTAGCGATATGTGATCAAGAGAATTGCTGTCAATGGAAAGAGAAGCTAGGGTTGCATTTATTAATAACCCCTCATTATTAAATTTTCCAATTACACGTGGATTGCACAAGTGTGCTCTATGGGCTCCTATAACTAACACTGGATGCTTAGCCCTGGTGAATGGAATTCTGTGCACCCGCCCTTTGTAGTACTATAGGGTCACCCCTTCTGGTGTGTATTGGACATTCCAGATTCGTAGCAGGCGCTGTCTGAATCTCGATGTTCTCCTTAGCACGATGGAAATCGGGATTTGCAGATCTTGCAGTGGTTTCCATATATATCTGGGGAAATCTGGGTAGAAAACCCTGAGCTTGCCCAGTGCCTCTAGATGTGTCTTTATGAACTGCAGTCTGTGCATCCGTGCGATCTTCGACTGCAGATCTTCTGCGAGATGAGAGAGAATCTCCATGTAGAGAAAGAGAGTGAAGTTATTTCAGGACTTACTTAGAGTTGGATTTCGGGGACGAAATCTTTTTAAGGAGGGGAGAAATGTAACATCCCGAATTTAGGGATCGAAATTTTTTGATAAATGTTGGGAATTAATCGTAAATTATCAATTAGATGATTCGAGGCTTAAAGGTTAAATCGATTTGGCATTGGAAAAATCGATTTTGGGGGAATGAATGAACCGTAGCCCAGCTGGTTTCAGAACCAAACCAATGACCCGGAGGTCTCAGGTTCGAATCCCAGCTCCACATTCTTTTAAATTTTCAAACCCGCCAGCGACAAAATGACACCGTTTTGTTCTATCTCCTCCGGCGAGCCCCTGCCTCCCTCCGCCGCTGCTCTGTTTTCGCCGGCAGCCCTTCCCAATGGCCAAAGGCCATTTAACTTAGCAGCCGGACATCGAAACCCCACCAGAAACTGGACTAAATCCGTGAATCGTGGCTTTGAACTTAAATCCACGAAGAAACGGCCAAAAGCTGATGTGGAATCGCACCAACTCCGACCACGATTTTCAAAAGGTGTAGGGATCGATTTTGACAAAATTGGCTTGTGTCGGCTATAAACCTTGGATCCATTCGATTCCTGGAGGCTATATAAACCTCCCCGATGCAATGAATCGAGGCAACACTTCCCAGAAACAAAAAGCCCCCTTTGTTCCGTCGAACTCCGGTGAGAGGAGTGTCAGGACGATTCAGGCTGAGTCTGACCGATTGGTTGGTACCAATCGATTCGTCTCAACCTCACGAATCTTTCCCCTCTTCCAATTTGATGATTGGATCCCTGGTTGAGGAGAATCGAAGGAAAAACCATCTGCGGTGAATTAGGGTTCATCCGATTGGAAAAGATGCTGAATTGGTCCCCATATTTTGATAAGGTGACGGAACAGTCCCTCCTTCCTTTCCTTTGGTATTTTGCCCTTGGATCTTTTCCCGTGTGGCAGATTGGTCACTTAACTGTCTATTTTTGACAGAATTGGCCCAACTAACTTTTCGGTTAGTACAATTTGGCCCAGAAGTTACGAAAGTCTTATTTCCGTCCGATTCAAGTCACGGAACCGATTGTCAAGTCACCCAACTCGGTTTATAGGTGGGTTGGTTTAAAGGGGGTAAAATCTTTACGTTGTTAGTTCCATTACATGTTATTTTTCGTTATGTTACTTTTATGAATTTGTGCACTTACATCTATGCATGTTAAAGAGTCACACCTCACCTAGATAATTAATAGGTGGATTAATAAACGGTACTCACTAGCTAGACCTCCGCCCCACCCCAGTTTTCAGTATTGGTCGCCGGCGACCCTCAGCACGATATTGGGCCAGATTGCCCACAGTTTTCAGTTGGACCAAGAGTCCCTTTATCAGTTTTCAGGGGGCGGTAAGGCTAGTTAGTTGGGTTGGGGCCCCTAAACAAAAGTTGATCAGATTTAAGCTAAGTCAAGTGTTGATTTAAAGCATGATGTTACATTTCTCAGTTTTCAGTTTATGTTTTCCACGTTTATGTTATAATGGATACTCATGAGATATGATTGATGGTTCTATGGTATGGTATTATGGTTAATCGGTATGGTTGATTGAATGGTTGAATGATTGTTGTATGACTATGTTTGATGTATGATTATGTGATGATATTGATTTGTGTGTGTGTGTTTGTGTGTGTTAGCATCTCATAGGACGTGCTTGGAATATGGGATCTATATTCCTCGTGACGAATCAGTGGATGCGGGGTATCGGTAATCTCCAATGAGGAGGGATGAGTATGGATTAACGGAATTATGATGTTAGATCCAGTAATACGTATAATTATGTTTATACGGGGGAAATGTGTGTGGAATTACAGGATATGTTGTTAATTCCATGAATCGCGTATAATTATGTTTATACGGTATAACCATGATAAAGGACTGACTCCGAACCACCCACCAGTTTTGCAGGAATTCCTGGACAAGTAACGGGCCACCAGAGTTTCTAAGGCGTGTCGGAGCAGTGGATCATGAGACGGTGAAGTGATGACTTGGAGGTCGCTCCCAAGTCATCGGGCCCTATTCCGCTATGTACAAGTTTAACGGTTAATACCCCGGATTTTATGATTGGTTTGAATGTGATTGGTCAAAATTGTATTTTAAATCTTTGAATCATCGCCTGTTCCAGAACAGTTGTCGTATTTATGTTTTTATAAAAATCAGGGTGTTACAATAACTTTCATAGCTTCCTCAATAAAAGACCACTCCACCAAGTCAAAAGCTTTCATCAGGTCGATCTGAATAGCACATCTAGGAGAGATACCCTTCTTGTTATAGTTACACAACAGTTCATGAGCCATTCTGATGCCATCACCTATATGTCTTCCTTTAACAAAAGCAGTCTGATTCATACTGATAAGAGAGGGCAGAACGTCTGCAAGCCTGTTTGAGATCACTTTTGAAATCACCTCATATATGACATTACAAAGGGAGATTGGCCTAAAATGTCTAATAAAATGAAATATCAACTTTATTATTACTAGATTTAACCTGCACGTTGTAGCGGGAAGCATTGATTAGAATATCACAACACTACAACCGTTATATTTCAAATGGAGAAAAAGTAGTTTTTTCTGGGTAACTTATTGTACCAATTCAGATGTATAGTAAAATAGAAGTTAATTCTGTGATAGAGAGAGAAAGGGGTTGAATGTGGGTGAAGTTAGCGGATTTCGTGTGAGTCGTACAGTAAAAAGTAACCGTGTGAACTCATGGTTTCCCGTTAATGAATAATAGCAAGTAAGGAAGATTGTACCATAAAATAATATAATATGACAGAGGATAGGAAGAGATAGTTGTGAATCCATGTGGACTCGAGTACGGAGGATAAAACCCCCTTAAGGAATAGTGTTTTATCGACGGGGTTTATATATATTAATATTTTATTATTTAATAAAAAAGTTGATATTTCATTTTATGAAACCTTATGTGGCAAAACTTGTCCACATCAGCTGACACATACTTAATTTATATGCCATGTGGACTGGTTTGCCAATTCAGACTAACAGAATATGAAAAAAATTGACGGCATGCTATTTAAAACTTGGGTCCCGGTAGATGATGCTAAATGAGTATTTCGCAAAATGTTGTGTATGTTTTGGAAATTTCGTAATAGTTGGTACTATATTAAGGTATTAGGCCATACTTAAAGTGAACAACATTAGATCTAGGCAAAAAGCTCTCATACAGCACGAACTATAGCGTAATTATTCATTTATACACGAACTTTTTCGAATTACACGATTGGCATGGACTTCAGTGCACGATGTTACTTATGGCATCCTATCAACTTCCGTTAGGATTTCGGCTGACTAGGCAAACGGTGTTTAACGGCAGCTGACATGGCAGTCCACTTGTGTATGGACCCAACCAATTAATTTATGACGTGGTTAAATCCTATAACTGAAATTTTTAACCCACCCTATTTCTCTTTATCCTCTTCCCAACACATCTCTATCTTCTTCCTACCCCTTTCTTCCCCGTTCACATCCCCTGTTCTCCCAATCAACGGATTCCGAGCTTTGTGATAGGAAAGCTCATCTTCCACTGCTTTTTATTACTTGTTGATGGAGTTGCCGATGGAGTCACCCAATCGATGGAGTCGTCGCTGAAGAGACCTAGTTCTAATCTTCCCCAACCGACTTCACTACTTCGTAAACCAAGTTGTTGCTCTGGAGGCACTGAGGCGATTCTCATATCAATTTCTCCCTATTCAAATTCTCCAGAAGTACTTTCCCATTTGACGAGAAGTAGAAAGAAATTTGTCCAAGGCTCTTGACACGACCAGATTTTGCTCGATGACGGCGGCGTACCACCGAACCCAGCCCGAAAGTTCCCATGTCTTCGGGTCAAATCCGTTCCGGAACCTGGAGATTGAGGAATTTTCTGCCGCCGGAAGAAGGGTAGACTGACAACATGTCTACGGGTCAGATTCGGCTCTCCAGCCAAGATTCTAGCGCGCACCCGCCGCCTCCATCCAGCAACCATCCGTCGCGGTCCGCTCCTTCATCGGCCGGCTCTACTCCTCGGTAGTGGTCAGGAGTGGTGTCGGGTTGTGGGCAAGGAATCGGTATGGAAGTCGGACAAAAGGAGTTTGAAAGACGAAGGGTGGGATCGGAATTGGGAGATGGGAGCATGGAGATGCTGGTGTCGGTGGAAATGGATTTGGGTGTTCGGATCTGGGGCTGGGAGTCTCTGTTCAAATTCGTATCATTCAGCAAAGATGCCGCCATTGTAGATTCAAATTTGTGACAAGAAAAGTGGAAAACTCCATAGATGTTCTTCTTCTTATTCAGTTGATTGGAGTTAGTGTTTGCAGGTGGGGATGGTAGAGACTAGAGAATAGGGAATGGTAGTTGATTGGAGTTGCGTCCATATGAAGGAGATGGTGGATGTTGGTGACAGGGAAGGTGTTTCATACAAGAAGAGAGAGTTGGAGGGGTTTGGGAGGTTGAAGAAACACATTGGAGTCATAATCGTTGATTCCATTGAAATTGACCATCGAGGAGAAGCAGAGCTGAGGTTTAACAGTTAGGCAGGTTGAAGGGTGATGAGAAGGCCGACCGGTGGAGGAAAGGGGAAGGTCATCGTCGACGAAGGGGAAGCAGAGACGACGGAAGGATAGGGCCTAGGGGTAACAGGGAAAGTAAATGTTATTTATTTTTATTGATGTGGTAATTTTTTTTTTGGGATGAATAGATGTGGTAATTATTGTGGGGTGACGTGGCAATTTTTTGTTACATCAGATGACACGTAGGCTTCTTATATGCCACATTGGCTAAATTGCCAAGTCAGGCTAACGGAACTCGAAAAAAATTAACTGCATGCTAAATGAAACTTGAGATCGATAAATGGTGCCAAATAAGTATTTTGGAAAAGGTCGTGTATAAACGAGTAATTTCGCTATAGTTGGTGCTGTATGAGGGCTTTTTGCCTTAGATCTAATTGGTTTACAAAGTGAAGCACATCCAAAATTTTATAAATTGATCTAAAGCCCACCGCCTTAGTTTTCACAAAGGTCGGTCGACGAGAGAAAGAAATCCTTCCTTGGTGTTTTGTCCATATCGAGTTGAAGGAAATAATAATGATGGAAGCGAATGAGGGGAAAGAAGGAAGCGGGTTGCTCCAGCAGATCCTACCTCCGCGGCTGGAGGATGCCGGCCTAGAAGACTGCGCGCTTCATCCCGAATCCATTAAGGAAGCATTTCTGAGAGCCGCATCTGCTGTAAAGTGCCGTGCCAGATCCATTTTTACTGAGGACGAGGATAACAGTGATGGTGAATGCGTGCAGGATCCCTCTGACGTGATGGTGGGTGCGGATGCGCTTGTTGGGGGGATAAAGGAGGGTTTAGATGACATGGGAAGCAGCTGCTGCTTGGCAGGCGTGGATGATGTGGTAGACAAAGACAAGGGTCGGGATAAAGTGGTGGTGCTTGGTGGGGTTGGGGTTGATGATAAGACTGGGGATGAAGAAGAAGAAGAAGAAGAAGAGAGAAGAGAAGGGACCCGTTTTAACTGGAGGCTTTGTGTGAAGAGATTATGGCTATGGAGGCTCTGTGTGAAGAGATTATAGCTATGTCCCCTGGGTAGCATTAGTTGCAGTTGTGTGTTTCTGTAGCTTTTTCTTGGTTATGGTATTTGAATTATATTGTTTTCCTGGTTTACTGTTTGTAGTACTCAAAAAAGAATGGTGTTACTCATCCTTGGAAAATAAATAGTTTGCTTGTCTGAATTCCAGTTTCTAACTGAGATTGATGTATAGTCTTTTTCCGTTCCATGATTCCTTTTTGTTTCTAACATCGCTCAACTTTGTTCTATCAATTAACATAAATACAAAAGTGTTACTGCTTTGACTGACAGCAAATGGCATGATATGATATGATATGATGCATTTGCAAGCACAGATATTTTACATCTGACTCACTCTAGGGTTTAAATCTCAATAGTTTCTAACTTGTATTTCTAAGTTGCAACTATAGACTATTATAGTTCATCTTTGGTTCCTTGAGACTTGAGATGCTTATTGATGGTTGCTGCCAACTCCTTTCCACTGGATTTTGTTGAAAGCTTCATCTACACCAACCAACGGTTTACTATTCAAATACAAATTTCAGACAATACAAACTGATAGCAACACAATGGATGATGTTATTATTTACCGGATTAGCTTTATCATCCGCTGGATACAACAACAGCGTCGGAAAATCAGTCACCTGCATAAATTTAACATTTATGAGACTCTAATTCAACTCAGCAATAACTTGATTTCCATAACAATCTCCTCACTAACTTTTATTCATCAATTTTCAGCTTACCTGCTGCAACTTGGGATGTTCATTTGCAGAAGCATCTATTCTTGCTACAACTAAGCTGTCCGACCCTTTGAAATGCTTTGCAAGCTTCTCAACCTGCTTGCTTGTCGTCTCACAGTTGATGCACCAAGGTGTAAATATCTAGTTCATATACCATCATTTTGTCAAGTGTAGCTGGAACATCATTTATAACACTAATCTTGCCTATCCATGAAAAGCAGCCTTAAATTGACATTAGACCCACACTTTCTGCACTTTTTTAACATATTATCATACAGTCTGCTAAATGCAGCAATATTTGAAGATATTAAAAAGTTTACCTCGAGAAGTACATTCTTGGAATTACTTAGAACCAATTCATCAAATGTCTTTCCTACGACCGCCAGGACACTTGCATTCTTCTGCAATTAACAACCATAAAGATATCGATAAAAATCCTTACTAAAAAGCTAATTTGTTTGACAAATACAATAACCAAAAAAAATTTGCCAATTTTTGTGATTCGTCCTGATTTCTTTAAGCCCAACAATTTCCTCAGGCAGTTAACAATGGGATGGAACACAGCCAACAAAATCACAACCAGAAGACAGTAGTGGGAACAAGTCTAAAATTACTGTATCGAAACTTCTATTTATGACTCTAGCTATGTTTAAAGATGCCAAATCTAAAATCTTGAATGAAATCCGCTGCGCTGAAACTATCCCAGATATAATTGCAAAGTTGCATCTTCAAAACTGTCAGTAAAACTGACTTTAAGTAGAAAGTTGGTGCACTTACAACTACAACTGACTTTATTCATGAGAAAGATAGATTTCACACACACTATGCTATGGTTCTGCAAAACAATTTTTACGAAAGATAACAGTGATATATGCATGAATAAATAGATCAAGGAAGTCATAAGATTCATTATTCACCTGCTAATTGAGATACTGTTTGTCAACAAAGTATGAAAGTCGGGTGTATGAAACTCACATTATCAGGTATTGGTTGTGATTTGTAGTGCGGTGGAAAACTCCCGCCCAGAAGCCTCAAGCAAAAATCCTACACGGAAGCAGCATGCAGATCAATTAATAAATTCTTAACTTTACTTTGTAAAGAGAGAAAAAATTAACTTCAGGAGAATGAAACGAGTACTTCTATGTGCCCAGATGTTGGCTCAGATTCCAACAAATATTTGGTGCTAACATGGTTATCAAAAGCAGTCACCTGTCAGGAATCATGGATCAATTTAATTAGTTCCACTCTCTAGTAAACTTGTATAATTGAAACTAGAATTCAATACAGGTAACAGCTAAGAGTGTAACCAAAACGTCATCTGAATCTTCCAGCCCAAACAATGTCAAGAAAGGTTTTGCCAGGTTCTCATCCTCGATGTCTACATATATGAATATTATCTGCAACAAAAAGACAACCTGAGAACATACATTGGAGAAATAATTACCTGTCCGAAGCAAAACGATTAGACAAACCTTTGATTTGAACTTCTTTGCAACCTGTTGTAGAGTCTCAATAAGTCTTTCGAAATCATCATGCCCTCCAAAAACCATAACCTGGATGATATCAAAAAGTATTTTATAACCAGATTACCATGTTGTTGGTACATATAATCATTGTTATGCAAACCCATCATACATGATACGAATCTTCAGCTTGCAATCAACTAATCATAACTTATGATGCATAAGACAATGGAAAGATGTAAAATGATAACATACCAACCTAATAAGGAATAACGTCATCCAGACGAAGGTTAGTTAACCATTGTCACATTCAGCATTTTCATTGTCAACAAGCCCAACAACATTATTTATAACATTTAAGGGTAAACAAAGGTGACCAATAGGATAGCCAAAAGAATGAGAGGCAGAACTAGCAGATCCAATAGGCCGATCCAGAAGTAAGTTAGTAGAGAACACAGGTTATAGCTTCTAGAAGTAACAACCTAATCAAGTCTATTTATAGCTGCATTACGCGTTCAAACAAAGATCAAACCCATCAATCAACAATGTAAAACATAGGTCTCCAATATACAGCAGAATGAACACAGGTTATCTTTGTGATCTTGCAGCAGGAAGGAAATAGCAAGTTAGTGGTATGTGCAACATGCAATCTCAATACTAAGTAACTTGACCTAAATAATGTAGTGAATATGAACCTAAGGTTAGATATCATGACAAGGCAGGCAAAAAGAGAATGTTTGAAATATCAAAATGGATAGCCAAAGATAATCACTGCTGAAAGATTTTAATATTAACAGGTTTTCACAGAGTCAGACCACCTATCCATGTCAGATTCACAACTCAAGACAACTATACACAATTAGGGCAGATAAAGTCACACACCCAGAGGAAAACTGGAAGAGAGATACAGGGACACATTCAGCAGAACTGGAAAGTAGAAGGTAAAAGAAACCTGAAGTTTTATAGGACTAGAGTATACAGAGACAGAATTCAACTCTGTCAACCTGGTCACCAATGGAAACTTATTGTAAGCCAAAAATTCTTGTATCTTGTCCATCTCAAAATTCCCTTCTGCAACAGACACAAAAATCACATCCTTAATTTCAGCAAAACTCAGGCAAACGAGCGAAGACAAGTGCTTTTTAATTCAAACCAAGAGAATAAAGTTAGTTAAACTGTATAAAGCAAAATAAGGAAACTGTGAACTAACCATATGCCGTATATTTCTCAGGTTCACTTTTCACAAGTCCAATGAATTTTCCAGTGGACTTGATATCTGGGAAAAGTACTTTAGCTACTACATAGTCACCCACTTGAACAAACTGGATTTCGTTGTCAGAGATTGCTGCCTTGATAAATTCTTCATAATCAGAACCCTGAAAACATTCACACTCAATCCGTGTTGATAACTTCTAATTGCCTTAAGTCATGCAGCCAGAAAGGTTTACAAAGTATAAATGAAACACTTGATCATTCTAATTTCTATAAGATATCCACATAGCTAACATTACGTCAGTAAACCACATTAAACTCTGTTCATCTTCTTTATCGCAATGTCTAACATGATACCATGAAATCAATGATAATAATACAAGAGATTAACAAGGTTCACCGACGTAGAATCGGCTCGTCCTCCGGGAGAAAGAATGGCAGAGTATATAATGATTTGGGAAGAAGATACGGAGAGAAGAAGAAGAAGTTACAAGGGAGTTAATCTAACTGGTCAACTAGTATAATCAACAGCAGCATGAGGCAATTTGAAACAACTACACATCAGAGTGGTGAGGGCTGGCTCAAGCAGCACTAGATGATATCATAAGCAAGTGGTTCAGAGATTTAGTTGTACGCACCTCAAACTTCTCAAAAAGACCAAGAACGTATATATGATGCGTCTCAAGGAATTTTTCTGCTTCAGAAACAGTATTTACTCTAATAACTGGATCCCCAGTCTTTTTCCTGGTCCAGATCACGATATCCTCCCTGTTTGTCAATTAAACCCATATCAATTTGGCAAACAAAGGTATTAAGAACCTCATAAGCTTAATCCACAGTTTGAAGGCAAAAATACACAGGAACAAGCGAGTTACTTGCACAAGGCTACAGCATACTGTAGCACTTACAATGTCGACTCATATAACTGTGATAACTGGCAAAAGATTTGGATTAATCAAAGTAATTCTTATCTGGGGATCTATAGGCAGTAGCAGTACAAGCCAGAACGAGAGAAATCTCCACCGCCAAATTCATGCATCAAAACTTAATTGCAAACTACAAATCAAAAAAGGATTCCTTACCCAGTAAAGCCACCAGTGTAAGACTGAGGGCTTCCGTTGACAAAGAGAAGCATTGTTGGAAACCCTCTGATCTGAAGTGCGGAACCTGCCTTTGGATACCTTTCAGCATCAAGCTTAGCCATCACAACTGGACTTCCCAACTCCTTAAGCTTATTCGCAGCCTCAGCAAATTGGGGCATGAGCTCTGCACTCCTGGTATCCCATGGTGCATACCCAAGAACCAACACATACTCATTCTCACTAATAACCTTGTTAGTACTATCCGTATCAAGCTCAAGGACTATCCTTTGCGCTTTGGTCAATACTTCAGCCTCCTTCTGCTGCTCTCCTTGATGATGATGATGATGCGCGGTGCCATCCTCTTCTTCTTGCTCATCAATGGCCAACAGTTCGTCTATATCTTCATCCTCATCGCTTCCAGTGGAAACGACGAATGCGGAAAATTGGATCAACAAGAGGAGAGTGAGAGTGAAAAGGACGAATCTTGAACTGGGTTTTCTTCGAGGAATCATGATGTACTGACGGAGATCTGATGGAGAATTGTGGAGGGTTAATGAATTTGGTTTTAGGATTCGATCCAGAAGCTCTTTCCGAAATGTAGAGATCTCCCGCAATTAGTGGTGTTGTCGGAAAGCAGCAGATGGAAAAATTAGAAAAATTAACGTTAATTACTGATAGTAAAATAAGTCTTCCGTGAGAGTGCTCGGATAAAATGGGATTTTTTCCAAGGGGTAACCCCAAATTCAATTACCAATCTAGGGCAGTTTCACAGTCAATGCCCAAAATAGGGCATATTAAGCTGACTAGGATGCAAGATCGCCGTCCACAATGGCGATCTGCCTTATCGCCGTAGACAATGGCGATTTAGCATCACCACGTCAGTTCACTACATGCTGGCTTTTTGGCAGGTCTATATCGCGGTTCATTATGGCGACATGCTGGTGTGGCACAGAGCTGCAGTTTGTCGCCTTTGTGAATGGCGATATATGCTTTGTCATGCAAATTTGAAAAGTTGGCAGGAAAACTTTTCAAATTTTAATTTTTTAGTCACTCATAATTCAACTTTTCCTTCTTTACTTTTTAGTCACTCTTGATACAACCTTTTTTTTTTTTTAACTTATATGTTTTACATGATTCAAAATTGTATGGTATAATGTCGATATAATGACGATTGAATCACTTACTATTTTTTATAACAATTTAAGAGGTTGAAGTGTATAACGTTAATTAGACTCACAAATTTGACGTTCTGATATGTTAATTAGGGCTGGCAAAATAGTTACAGTTAAAAGTTAAATCTGATTATTCGACCAACTTTGATTGGTTAATGTTTAATCTAAAAATAAGTAAGTCGGTTAAGGATTTGATTTTTTTACTGAAATATATTTTAACCGGCTTTATTCATATTTTGTTCACAATTATGATCATTTTAACCAAAATTGATTTAACCGTCGAAGTTGGTTGGCCAATTTGTGAAGCCGACACCAAGTTGGTCTGTTAATAGTTAAGAGGTTTGTAATTTTTTTAATCGATGGACCGATCGACATTATCAGTTATTAACCTAACGAACCGACTACCACGGCTACTAATACCAGTTCGATTATGAACCATGTAATTTGAACTGGTACCCGTACGGTATTGGATCATGTAAAACATAGAAAAGATATAAGTTAAAAGAATTAGGTTGAATCAAGAGTGACTGAAAAGTAAAAAATAGAAAGTTTGAGTAACTGAAAAGTAAAAATAGAAAGTTTGAGTGACTGAAAAATAAAATTTGAAAAGTTTTCCTGCCAACTTTTCAAATTTGTATGACAAAGCATACATATATCGCCATCCACAAAGGCGACAAACTGCAGCTCTGTGCCACGCCAGCATGTCGCCATAGTGAACGGCGATATAGGCCTGCCAAAAAGCCAGCATATAGTGGACCTGACGTGGTGATGCTAAATCGCCATTGTCTACGGCGATAAGGCAGATCGCCATTGTGGACGGCGATCTTGCATCCTAGTCAGCTTAATATGCCCTATTTTGGGCATTGACTGGGAAACTGCCCTAGATTGGTAATTGAATTTGGGGGTTAGCCCCCTTTGGGAAAAAATCCGATAAAATGCGGCTCATGTCCTTATAGTGTTACCAAAATGCACAATATGACATCATAGGTAAGATTCTGCATCGCGTGCCATCATAGTAACTTTTAGGTGCATTGCATGCCATTATAGTAACTTTTAGTTGCACTTACCGAATTTTGGAGGTTTCTCAAATTCTAGCAGGTTACAAGTTGATGAGATGGCTGTAAAAAAATGTAATAATGATATTTATTTTATAATTTTAATTTTTTCAGGTAACAATTACTATTTTAAAATAATTTAATATGTTAAATAAAAGTTTAAATGTAATAATTATATTTATTTTAACATTTTAATTTTTTCAGGTGATATTTATTTTTGTAAAATACTTTAATCTGTTAAATTTTGCACAAAATCTTCCTGTGAAAGACATTATGATATCTAGAGACATAAGTTCTTTCCCCTTTTTTTGAATCGACCGAAATGGGATGATAAATCAATTTGTTTGGCCTATTCTAAATATCAGTGCTTTTTTATGGATTTCGATTTCTTATTTTGTAAGTGTTTAAGTTGTTAATTTAATTTAAATAGGTTGGGATTAACATTTTCATAAGGGAGATGTGAATGAATTTTTGCAAATATAAGAATACAGTTGTTCTCGTAATTCCACTCTTGACTTGAATTATATAAAAAAAATTATCACCTAAAAAAATTAAAATGTTAAAATAAATATAATTATTATATTTAAACTCTTATTTAACATATTAAAGTATTTTAAAATAGTAATTGACACCTGAAAAAATAAAATTGTAAAATAAATATCATTATTACATTTTTTTACAGCCACGTCATCAACTTGTAACTTGCTAGAATTTGAGAAACCTGCAAAATTCGGTAAGTGTACCTAAAAGTTACTATAATGGCACGCGATGCATCTAAAAGTTACAATAATGGCACGCGATGCAGAATCTTAACTATGATGGCATATCGTGCATTTTGGTAACACTATAAGGACATGAGCCCCATTTTATCCGAGAGTGCTCGTACCAAAAAATTTTTTTTTTTTTGCCGTAGTAACTCCTGGGAAGTAGTAAGCTATAGTTCGTGAACCAATCTAGAAGATAAAAAGAAAACGAAAAAGAGAAGGGACAGGAGGGAGGAGAGGAGTGGAGGCAAGGGAAGGGGTGAGGGGAGGGTAAAGCAGATTACCTCAACCGGGAGACACAATAGTTGCGATTAATTTAGTGATAAGTAAAGGGAGATGATTGTAGATAAAAGCAAATCCCCGTATTTGAAGTAAACATAATTGTCCCTCTAGTAGGATTGTCAAAAAAGAAAATTGCTAGAATTTTTCAAGCTACATCAATCCAATGACACTTGGATCTCTCCTAAGGATCTTCAAAATTTAGGCGTTTAGGGATTTTTAATAGGTTTGGGGGTCGTTTTCCGTACAGGTTCTGAGACCTGGATTTGGCTGAAATCCATTTCCCCCAAATTCCATATTTTCCGGTCTATTTAGACAACCCAAATCCGGGGGAGTTCAATTCCTGGCAAGCTTTCAAATCACCCCTAGGCAGGTTTTTAATTCCATTTGAAACTGGAAGGAGTTGGGCGGATTTAAAGGTCCTAACCCAATTTTTCCCATCTTGCCAAACTTACCCCAATTTTTTTTGTTCTGTTTTCTTCGAGTCCGTCTAATACCTCGAATCTGAACCTTCTCCTTCTTCTCCATTGTCCCAAAATCGCAAAGTAAGTACGAAAATTTGTTTGAGGAGGATAACGAATAATTGTTTTTGGTGTTTGATTTTTTTTTCCGTTGATAGAATAGAGTTTCACAAAGAGACCTTATTTGAATATTGTTGTATGGTAGAATATTGTTGATTGTTTGAATATTGATGTTTGGTCGAATAATATTTATTATGTGAATATTGAGTTTGGTCGAATAAAAAATTTTGAATATTTTTTTAATAATGATGAGCTCGAATTTTTTGAGTATTTTGTGTAAATAATGGCATAAATGAGATGCAGAAAGAATGTAGAGGTTGTTAGGATTGATAAGAAGGGTAGTTCAGTAATGCTAGGTGGTCCTTTGTTTGAAATCCATATGGTTATGGTATTGTGGAAAACAGGGAATTAAAATCATGAAGGAATTAGGGCCTTCCCTAGCAATCGAATCCCTTCCGGATTTTAATTCCATTGCAATTCATTTTCACGCGGAAAACGACCCCTTGATCATAATAGTTTCCCAGATTACAAGAGTGTTAAAATAACAAGTTCAGAAGATTTTGGTAGGAAAGATATAGCATATCTTGCATAGCAATGAGCTTTCTTGTTTTTACCATTATAAATAAAAAAATAAACTAAATAAATACATATTCAAACTATGTACATTTATGGGTATTTCCGCCTAGGCCACAGGTGAATTCGCCCATGGTTGAAGCGAAATTCATTAATTTCGAGCCAACCAACTAAGTTCAATGTGGCGCCCGGACCACGGGCATTTTCGCCTATGACATGGGCGAATTAAGCTGATTGGGCGAATTCGCCCAACCCTTCCTATAAAAACCCATTACCACCCCATTTCGCTCCCCACCCCTTCTTCTAACTTTCTCTTCCAAGGTAAGTCCTCCTCTTCCTCTCTTGGTTTTTATTTTATTTTAGTAGAGTAGAGAATTAATTTATGTTAGGATTTAGGTTAGAGAATTAGTTTAGAAATGTTAGGTTAGGATTTAGGTTGGAAAATTAGATTAGGAATGTTAGGTTAGAGAATTAGTTTAGATTAGAGAATAAGATTTGAAAATGTTAGAGATTATTTATTGGCACCGTCCTATTGACGTTGTAGGATTTTTAAGCGACAGACGTTCGTGTCTCGCATAGGATATTCATTTCAGACCATTACACGAGGTAAGTAGTGTATACATTATTTATATTCTTATTTCAGTGTGAATTATGAATATGTAGCTAGGTTGTTTATATAGGTTGATTATGGATTATAGGTTGTTTGTCTGTTGTACGACATTGTTAGTCTAGCTAGCTTATTTATATAGGTTGTTTATGGATTAGGACTACAAAATCGGACTTTGCATGCTAGTGTGAATTAGAGTAGTTCACTTTTACCTGTAGGAAAATAAACATACTACCTTGTATATTAACCTAGCAATTTACTATACAATAGATGGCTTACTACGGATGGGATGAGCCACTAGTTGGTCAGACCCCCGAGGCTAGTAAGCCTCAACCTAGGGATGCTTCTCTACTCTAGGGGGAGAACAAGCATAAGGCCGGTTTAGTTTGGCGTAGGCCTGCTGAGTGCAAGGCCTTGAAGGTGCGCCAGCCTAGCTCTTCACTGCATTGGAGTCCACTATACGAGCCATTCTTGGAGGGGTGTCGGCTCCGAGAGCTTTGTCATATACTCGATCACACACCGTGTAATGAGTTGGTCACGACACTTCTTGAGAGGTGGTGGCCGGAGACGAACACCTTCCACCTCATTCAGGGCGAGACCACTATCACTTTAGAGGATGTGGAGGTTCTTACGGAGCTTCCTACTATTGGACTTCCTGTTACTACAGCTCCAGATAGATGCAGTACGAGTGACATATGCGAGCAGTGGTTCGGCGCCGCACCTCCAGCCAAAGCCATCAGTAGCACGACAGTTAGAGTTTCGTGGGTTAAGGGCTTGTTCGACCGTTTGCCGGCTGATGCTCCACTAGAGGTTGTTACCTTCCACGCATGGGCGTTCACATGGGTTCTTGTAGCCGACATTCTACTAGATGACTGGAGTGGGGACCACATACCGGTGCATCTCTACCACTTGTTGGGGACCCGGTTGTTGCATCCACCTTCAGCTGGGGTAGTGCGGTTCTCGCATGGTTGTATAGGGTCATGGGCAAGGCAGTCTTCTTCACTGGTGGCAGTCAGAGGGGTAGTGGTGACATCGGAAGATTTACTTTGTTGGTCCAGCTCTGGGCCTTGGAGAGATTTCCGCACATTACAGAGCGCTACATACAGGGTGGTGCCCCTCCCGTGGATGACTCCGCTCCGCGTGGTTTGCGCTGGTTACCTATCATCGAGCTACGGTGTGGGACCACGGTATCTTGTAGCACTGAAACTTCCCGCACGTGCAGTTCCCCTTACGATTTGAGTGGACATCATACCGAACGACGTAGCTGTTACTACCGCTACGGGGCAGACTTCACCTTGTACACTCTGTTAGCCGCATCATATGGTAGCACGTAGTGTGAGACAGAACGT
Source organism: Linum lewisii (assembly GCA_034768395.1). Taxonomy (NCBI): domain Eukaryota; kingdom Viridiplantae; phylum Streptophyta; class Magnoliopsida; order Malpighiales; family Linaceae; genus Linum; species Linum lewisii. The sequence continues at coordinate 24,635,624 of CM068303.1, read as the reverse complement.
GACGTCCAGTTGGAGGTGAATTTTTGATAGTACTCTGTCAACTTGATGTGATTATATTTGGTGCATTTTAAGCCTTCGATTAGCCTATGAAATGCCCGTGTTTGATCCTTAAATGCCATGCTTAATATGATTTTATTGATGTTTTGTGCTAAGTGTCCATTTGTTGTCCGGTTGCTACTTTGAGGCAAATTCCATGTCTATTGGAGGTGTTTTCTTTGTATTTTCAGGTCTTGGCATTGTAGTACTGGTGACAAGGAGCACGTAGGATCAAACGGGAGGTCAATCGGAGCTAGGACGGAGGAGATATGGACGTGGAAAAATTGAAGAAAATACGATTTTCAGCTGAAGACAGTTTCGGCGAAACTATCATATAGTTTTCGCCGAAACTGACGCTTTCGGCGAAGTTGTTAAGTCTTCGGTCCGAAAACTAGAGGCAGACGGCGGGCATTTGGAACTTGAAGCTGGTTTCGGTGAAAACTTTTCATCAGTTTCGCCGAAAACTTTAGAAGGAATCAAGCAGCCGTTCGGTGTTCTCAAGGGTAATTTCGGCGAAAACATTACATCAGTTTCGCCGAAATTTCAAGGCTAGTCCGGTGCAGTATATATAGAGGAAGGGGGCCGAAAATTAGGGGAGCTCATAATATTTACACAATCACCGACTTTCTCTCTCAACTCATCCTCATCATCGCCAATCACCCTTTCTCCTCATCAACCAATCCTCACAACCCTAGAGCAAGGTGCAAATTGGAGTAAGGAGCTTGGATTGAAGCCCACAACCTTGGGGAGAGGAGCTTGCAAGAAGAGGATTGCCATGGAACCCTTGGTGACCATCTCTCTTTCTTTCTCTTGTGTACCCTTGGCCATGTGTGGCTGATTTCCTAGGTTTTCTTGGATTGATAGATGGTTGTGCTAGGATAGAGGTTAATTGTATAAACTTGCCATGATTGATCTTGGATTGTAAGAAGATGGTCTCTATGACTTGTTGTTAATTCCATTGATGGCTATGGCTTGATTGGTCTATTATTTGTAATGTAATGCACGAGAGTGCTTGGATTACATGGATTGTAGGTCTAGGGATTGAAGAGAGTGTGTTCTAAGAGATTAGATCATCTCAGTTCAACCATAGTTGCATGATTTCTCACTTGTGCATTTTATCGAACACTTGGTGTGCATTAGGATTTTCACTCAATTGAACTTTGATTAGTCTTTGGATGATTCTCTTAGTGTTAGGACATTGACATGATAGTGTGGTGTCCACCTAGTGGTCATAGAGTCATAGGAGAGGGTTTTGTAGCTTGGCATTTCATCAAACACCTTTAATGCATCCTTAGTCACTTAGCTTGAGAGCGAGAGCCTAGGTTGAGTGGTTCTAGGATAGGGATTTAGTGCGACGAGAGTGCATTGAGTCTATAGAAGGGATTTGCATGGTCATTCGATTGCATCCTCGATCATGTTTGGCTTGTTTGTGCATTTATACCTCTTGAGCATGATGAACCTATCTTTCCAAGTTAACCTCCTTTACCTTTGATTTGCACCCTTTTGACTTTCTTGTTTGTTTAGTTTCTTTTATGTTTTCAATTGTTCTTATTTCAAACTAAAACCAATTTTAAATGAATAGACCGTCCATGAACCGTGTGAGTACAAGCTTTTGAGAGAGCCCTCGTGGAATACGACCTTGATTGTTGTGAGTGTAAATCTCGCGCATCAAGTTTTTGGCGCCGTTGCCGGGGACTTTCTCAATCCTTTGAAAGCATTTAGTAGTGGACCGTTCTATTCACTTCCTTCCGTTTTAGTTTTGCTTCTTTATTGTTTGTTTTTGTATTTGTTTTTGTGGTTTTGTTATCCCGCATTGTTGTACTACTTGGTTGTGTTTGTTGTGCGTGTTTGTAGGTCCCTTATCCACCTATCTAGTTCATGGGAGCAAGGTTGCAAGTAAGATGAACTCGTGGAATGGAGGTAATGGTTATGGTACCTATCAAGGGTGGAATCCATCTCCTAACCCATATTATGGTCATCCTACTTCATCCAACTACTACCAAGGTCCTTGTGAGGAAGATAGCCAATGGTGGGGTCAAGAACAACAAGCTTCAACACCCATGTGGAACGAGCAAAGTCCCTATCCATCTCCACCCTACCATCAAGTCTTGCCGGAGTATTATCAAGAGGATTTCACAGGTCATGAACAACATTCTCCACTGCCTTCAATGTTAGAGGAGCTCTTTAAGATGGTTAGAGAAAGCGAGCGCCCTCAAGAGGATTTCACAAGCTGTGAGCAACCCTCTCAACCTCCTTCTATGTTAGAGGAGCTCTTGAAAATGGTGAAGGAAAGTGAGCGTCCTCGAGAGGAGTTTGTAAGCTATGAGGAACCTCCTCCACCTCTTTCCACACTTGAGGAAGCTTTGAAGATTGCGAAGATAATGCGAACCAACTCAATCGTTTAGCTCAAGGCGTGACACTCATCAAGGAAGCTTTAGAGGAGGAACAACAATGTCCATCTCCCCCCACAATTGAGGAGATGTTGCAAATTGCTGAAGATAATGCGGCTCGGTTGGATCGTTCAACTCAAAGTATGAAGCTCATCTCCGACATCCTTGAACCGGAAGTGCTTGTCATGGAAGAAGAAGAAGGTGAGTCTCCCCAAGAAGAGTTCATGAGCCATGAGAAACCTCTTCCATCTCCTTTCATGCTAGAGATCTTACAAATTGCGGAGGATAATGCAAACCGAGTTAACCGCTTATCTCAAAGCATAGAGCTCGTCACGAAGATTCTTGAGAATGAACGACATCCCAATCATTTGGAGTATTTTTATGATGATGAAGATGACACTTGTGAACCGGAAGAGCTTGACACGGAAGAAGAGTTGGTAGTGGAGGAGATTGAGGAACATGTTCTTCCCGAGGACACACCAAGTAACGATGATGTGGGGTATGAAGAACCAAGGAGACTTGAGGATGAAGACCCTTTAGAGGAGGTGAGAGATGATTTGGAGACGCTTCAAGAAGAGGTGGCACCGAGAGTGGAGCACGAAAGTGAACAACACCACCCTATTGAGGTCCCACCAAAGGTTGTGAGTACTCTTCAATCTTCTTGCTTGATCATGAAGTACTTGTGTCAAGAGACGGACACAAGCTTCATAACCTCCCCTAAGGTGATAATGGAAGAGAAGTCGTCCATGTGTGAACCGGAAGACTCCTTGAGTGGCATCACCAACTTGGAGACAATGGATCTCAATGGTGGCTCCCTACCATACTTTCTTCCTCAAGTTCCAAATTTCAAAGGTAGCAAGCCACCCCAAGGTCTCAAGTGCTATACAAGCATCAATGTGCATTGGCTAGTCTACCATTCCTCCAAGATGCTACTTGGAGCTCAATCTTCATCATGGAAGAAGCTACTTGACATCAAGGAGGTACTAAGTTGGACACCATAACGCAGGTATCGTCGAGCTTAAGACGGTAACCAAGCGCTTCTTGGGAGGCACCCCATGTTATCTTTAATTTCTCGCTTTTAACTTTTGTTTGAGGTTTTTGTGTTGTTTTAGCTTTTTGAATAAGGTTTGACAATCGTTTTGGGTTCACTCTTCACCAAGGATCGTCAAGGAACTTTTTCACCTCTATTACCTCCTATGCTCCTCTCTACCAACGCGGTAACTTCGTTCCACCTTACCCTCTCTCTCTTGATCATTGAGGACAATGCTCATGTTAGTCGTAGGGGAGTTTGAGGTTTTGGTGTGATTATTTGTGGTAGAGATATAAGGCTATGTTTTGATGTGTTGCATGATCTTAATTGAATGTCGAATTCCTCTATTGTAGAATCGTTCGGTTCTTGACTTTTGGTGTTTAATTGACTTCAAGTTTTCACAATCACGTTTAGACTGTCCTACTTAGAACCTATAACCAGCATGTTAGCACTAATATCAAATGAGTCTGGGCCAGAACTGAGATTTTATCACTCTTGTATGTTGGTTGATTGGTTTGATACGTGTTTTTGTACCACTCGATAACACCGGCCTAAGATAATAAAGGCACCCTGTTCCATGCTTTTCATCACCCTTTTTGATCCTTCGTGATTGTGGCTTGAGATTAGACGGAATCCAATTCGAAATCTTGTGTGGAAGTTGTAAAGGACTTAGGATCAAGTGGCCAATGTCAAAAGAAAAGAAAAAAAAAAGAAAAAAAAACTAAGCTAGGCAAGCTCGGCACCTAAGTGAAGTGTCGGGTTAAGCACTAGCAAAGGCAAAAGCTGTGAGCTAGGCAGGTTCAACACCTAAGTGAAGTGTTGGATCGAGCACTAGTATGCAGTAAGAAAAAAAAAGAGAGAAGAAAAAAATGATGAAAATGGAAAGAAAAGGAAAAAAAAAGAGTTCTCAAATGTGGCCCTTGATCCTACGCCCGAGTTGTAAAGTGCGGATCTAGAAGCGGATGAAGTCGATTTGATAGCCACATCATAATCACTCACCACTTTCAAATTCCTTTTCCCGAGTTCAAGTCCTTTTAATTAGAGTTGGTGTTGTCGTGGTCGGTTTTTGCTGTGTCCCGATCAACCACTACTTGTAGTGTGCAGAAAATAGTAAGGTCTAGATTTGTTTGGTTGATGTTCTTGCATGTGTAGGTTGAGTTTGTTCGTGGAACAGTTTAAGCCGAATTGTTATTGCTTGAATTTCAATGGAACCGATCTTGTCATTTGTGAACTTGGATGTTTTCTAGTTCATTTGCTTGAGGACAAGCAAAGCTTAGTCGTAGGGGAATTTGATGTGACTTTATTTGGTGCATTTTAAGCCTTCGATTAGCCTATGAAATGCCCGTGTTTGATCCTTAAATGCCATGCTTAATATGATTTTATTGATGTTTTGTGCTAAGTGTCCATTTGTTGTCCGGTTGCTACTTTGAGGCCAATTCCATGTCTATTGGAGGTGTTTTCTTTGTATTTTCAGGTCTTGGCATTGTAGTACTGGTGACAAGGAGCACGTAGGATCAAAAGGGAGGTCAATCGGAGCTAGGACGGAGGAGATATGGACGTGGAAAAATCGAAGAAAATACGATTTTCAGCTGAAGACAGTTTCGGCGAAACTATCATATAGTTTTCGCCGAAACTGACGCTTTCGGCGAAGTTGTTAAGTCTTCGGTCCGAAAACTAGAGGCAGACGGCGGGCATTTGGAACTTGAAGCTGGTTTCGGCGAAAACTTTTCATCAGTTTCGCCGAAAACTTTAGAAGGAATCAAGCAGCCGTTCGGTGTTCTCAAGGGTAATTTCGGCGAAAACATTACATCAGTTTCACCGAAATTTCAAGGCTAGTCCGGTGCAGTATATATAGAGGAAGGGGGCGAAAATTAGGGGAGCTCATAATATTTACACAATCACCGACTTTCTCTCTCAACTCATCCTCATCATCGCCAATCACCCTTTCTCCTCATCAACCAATCCTCACAACCCTAGAGCAAGGTGCAAATTGGAGTAAGGAGCTTGGATTGAAGCCCACAACCTTGGGAGAGGAGCTTGCAAGAAGAGGATTGCCATGGAACCCTTGGTGACCATCTCTCTTTCTTTCTCTTGTGTACCCTTGGCCATGTGTGGCTGATTTCCTAGGTTTTCTTGGATTGATAGATGGTTGTGCATAGGATAGAGGTTAATTGTATAAACTTGCCATGATTGATCTTGGATTGTAAGAAGATGGTCTCTATGACTTGTTGTTAATTTCATTGATGGCTATGGCTTGATTGGTCTATTATTTGTAATGTAATGCACGAGAGTGCTTGGATTACATGGATTGTAGGTCTAGGGATTGAAGAGAGTGTGTTCTAAGAGATTAGATCATCTCAATTCAACCATAGTTGCATGATTTCTCACTTGTGCATTTTATCGAACACTTGGTGTGCATTAGGATTTTCACTCAATTGAACTTTGATTAGTCTTTGGATGATTCTCTTAGTGTTAGGACATTGACATGATAGTGTGGTGTCTAGCCTAGTGGTCATAGAGTCATAGGAGAGGGTTTTGTAGCTTGGCATTTCATCAAACACCTTTAATGCATCCTTAGTCACTTAGCTTGAGAGCGAGAGCCTAGGTTGAGTGGTTCTAGGATAGGGATTTAGTGCGACGAGAGTGCATTGAGTCTATAGAAGGGATTTGCATGGTCATTCGATTGCATCCTCGATCATGTTTGGCTTGTTTGTGCATTTATACCTCTTGAGCATGATGAACCTATCTTTCCAAGTTAACCTCCTTTACCTTTGATTTGCACCCTTTTGACTTTCTTGTTTGTTTAGTTTCTTTTATGTTTTCAATTGTTCTTATTTCAAACTAAAACCAATTTTAAATGAATAGACCGTCCATGAACCGTGTGAGTACAAGCTTTTGAGAGAGCCCTCGTGGAATACGACCTTGATTATTGTGAGTGTAAATCTCGCGCATCACAACTCATTCCCCTCTGCCAACATCGTCTTATATTCTCCGCGTCGGTTGTGACAATACTTAACCATACGGTGGAATGTGTGCTCGATCCCGGAAGACATCAGCAAACGTCGCACACCCTTCAGTACTCCGTTGACACATTCTTGCGCGTTAGTCATCATGATTCCCCACCGAGCGCCGCCGCCCTCAATGTTGTCGTAGGCCATGCTCCATAACATTAGATCCTCGTTCACTCATTTAGGGTCCAGTAGATTTTGTTCATCATGGATCTCCAACCATTCCACCTTCTTCGCCTCAAACTTCCGCCATTCTCTTCCAAGCCTGCAGGTAGCCGAAAATGAATACCATTTGTAGTGTACTTGCTAAACGAAATTAGGTAAGTTGACATAAACATGGTAATGAAGTCGCCAAATACATAAGTTCCAAAGGCGTTCCAAAGGCGTTCATTGAGCAATGATTTGCGGTGTTTCATGTTGAAGTTGCTGACATAATGGCGTCGGCACCACCGCCAAATCCACACGCGACAAATCTTGCACATTGTCATTTCTATTCCCTTGTGTCGATCACTAATGATTGTGATGTTGGCTCGGTTGGTCACATGTTTTTGTAGCATCTCCATGAACCACTCCCAATTAAGGTCGTCCTCTTGATCAACTATGGCGTAGGCAAATTGCACGATCCAATGTTGTCCATCAAACGTATTGGCCATCAGCAAAACTTGCATGTACTTGCCCATGAGGAATGTGTCGTCAATGATCATGACCCCATCGTAGTGCTTGAAGGCTTCTATGCACGGGCCAAACGCCTAAAACACACTTTTGAACATCTTCCTACCGCCCGATCGATTGGTTTTAAGCTCGTACCGTGTACCGGGGTTAGTGAGTTGAATAACATTCAGGATTGTCTCAATGTTGTTGTACGACGTCACCTAGTCTCCGTACAGCTTCTGGACAACACGTTGCTTACCAAACCACGCCTTGCTATACGAAATGTTCTGATGGTACTCCTCCGGAATGCAGTCTACCACTATCTCCACCTTCATGTCCAGCTCCCTGCAGACAATGTGCATAATTGCATCTGAGATTCACGTCAAGCTGCGGGTGGGGACCATAGTATTGTTGATCGGTCACACATGTGGTTGTCGTTGAGCTGTCTTATAATCTAGAAGCCATATTTCTTGCTAAGAGTAGAACACATCCTCCAAGAACACGTCGGTTCGATACAATTTATGGTCCATTCCTTCGGGTTGGATGTGGTGACCTTGTACTTATAGTTGCGGAGGATTGCTTGGCTCTTCGTTAGGGACACAAGTTGGCCTTTCGTAGAGAAGGTCTAGACCAAGTAGAATTCCATCTCCACCGACCAGTATGAATTCTATGGGAACTCGCCTGTCCATGGAGTAGGTGTTGGAGATTGTCATGATGTCGTCACAGTCGTCACCCACGTCCGTGGCATCATCAGGTGGCACATAGGTGTCCACGCTCTCTCCTGTGGATTCCCCACCTTCTTCGTTGTCGTCTTCCTCGTCGGTCTAGCCGATGTCATCGTTCACATTAGGATTTCCTTCATCCTTCGTGCAATAGCTCCTTTCGTCCCCCGAGTCATCGAAGGTGACATATTCATCTCACGCCAATCCCATTTGATCAACCTCCTCCCCCTCCATATCAACACGACTGGTAGCCATGTATGATCCATCATATGGCTCTGCTATTCGATCTGAGTTGGCATGACCCCCGACACCTAGGAGAAGTGCGACGGCTCCTCTTCCATCAAGGCGTACAAACGAAAATTGGGTGATGTCGAACTACGTTGTAGATGATTTGCACACTGGTATCATCTGATATCGTCCGAGGAACGTAATGAGACAGAGTACCCTGGATGAATATCGACATTCTCCAGACAAATGATTGGATTATCTGATCCGGTCCAAGCCCCATTTTCCTCCCGAACACGGTGACCAGGATCTCATAGCTGGCTCTCTTGGTCATCTTGAGACGAACGTTATCTCCCCCATCGTATGCCAAGTCGCTCCAATCCTGGACGATTCGACCTCCCAGTACACCTAGATCCGAAATTCTCGTAAACTATTATGGTCGACCATCTTTCGATGTTGAAAAACTCTTTTGTAATAACAATATGTTTTGGTTTGGTGATATGTAACCCGAAATTAACAAGGTATTTATAACGGTTTGAAATTAATTTATTACAGGCGAATTCGCCCATGGCATAGGCGAAAAAGCCTGCTGGGGTTTGGATTCCTCAATTATTGCTCTGAACCGGTCAGGAATCTGGTCAGGGAATCGTTTCAGAGTCACGGGTCAATTTCTCCTCAACCATGAGCGAATTCGCCTATGCTCTGGGCGAATACGCATATGCCCTGGGCGAATACTCATGTTGCCTAGGCGGAAATACTCATAGATGTACATAGTTTGAATAGGTATTTATTTAGGTACACAATTTTATTTTTTATTTGTAATGGTGAAAAGTCCGTTAAATAAAATCAGAATCCGATCTATTTTCCTTTTCCCTAGTTTATTCATGTAATTTTTTTTATATCAAATGTAGTCCATAAAATCATAGTTGTTATATGCAACCGATGTTATTGTAGTTAAGATTTTGCACATTATCTGGTTATTATAAATGAGTCGTTTGGTATGGGATATTTCGAATATCATGAGATTCGAGATATCTTGATATTCAAGGATCGTTTGGTTCAGGGGTTTATGAATTGGAGAAGCACTTTTGAGGGTTCAGGGAATGTGTGAAAATTAGAAGCTAAAATATTGTTGGAAGTCATTGTATGGCAATTTCATATTATGTAAGGTGAGAAATTGATGAAATTTCTCATATAAGAAATGATATAGTACCATTGGTCGTTAAATTGTATCATTCATTTATTTCTTGAATGGCACAATTTAAAAACGAATGGTACCACATACAATAACATTGTGATCATACCACCTATAGAATATGCAAAGATTATAATATTCAATAATCAAAATAATAACACAATCCTTATTAATGCATGTCGAACATGAATGATCGAATCCCAATGTATATTGTAACTGTACCATTCCATGTTAAATTGTACCATTCATAAAAATACATGAATGAAACAATTTTACAATAAATGGTACCATCACATAATATACAAAAGTGCAATATACGAACGAATGGTACAATTACGTGATCAATGGTACCATTACATTGAATATTTTTTTAATAAAATAAATAATAAAAAAGTGAAAATACAAAATAAATAAAATAACCGTAGGAACCATGAAACGTGGGAGGTGGAGAGATGTGTAGTTATTTTTCATTATTATACATTCACTAATATACTCTTTGGTACATTTAGTATCATTTAATAAAAAATACAAATCCAACGATCCAGATTCGATTTCTTAAATAAGAAATTTCTGTCATTTCTCACTTTAAAATCTCTCTGGCAATTTGGCTTGTGTGCTGAAAGCCTTTTTCATCCGTCTAGCGGATTACCGAATCTAATGACTCCTATACTCTTCCTTTAATCCAATATGGCAGCATGAAAAAGAGAATGAACCTTGCACCCTTTATTTTATTTTAGGTTCACAAATTTATAGTTGTGGTTTCTTTCATCAATTTTTTTTATTGTATTTAACTTATAGTTTTAACCCTAAACTAAAATATTTTTCTTCAATGGTATTAGAGCTAAATTTGGTCCATGTTATTTATTTATTTTTTCAAATTTAGTTCAATGTTCGATAACTTAGATGACGACAAAATCAAGATTTTACGCAGAATAACACTCGAGTAACACTCAAGTAACACTCGAGTGTTACTTGAATAACACTCGAATAACAACCAAATAACACTCATATAACACTCAAATTGTAACACCCGTCTCGAATCAACCCGGTGGAACCCGTGGTTGAACCGGTTATGAGCGGTACTAATAAAAATTAACAAAATTAACAAATTAAAATCCAAGATTCAAAGGGGAAAAATAAGCGAGGAGGCCTCCAAGAGATATATAAACCGTGTAAAATCCGAATCCAACATAAATCCATAAATCCAATAGAAACTCAAAAGTACATAAAATCCCCCAAACATCCATGGACAACTGAAAAGAAAGTAAACTAGTCAACTCTGAGTAAACGCCAGTCTTCACCTCATAACTGCCGCCTGAACCTTCTTGAAACCGACCAACACTCCTAAACACCAACCGCACCACCTACTAGCCACGAGATCCTGAAAGGGGGAAGGGGGGGGATCAATTTTCTATTGAAATTGAATGAACCCACTAAACTTAACTATGCGCTATCCTAATCCAAAGGAGCTGTTCCAAACTCCGCACAAGACATCGACAATGGAACCAGACCCGACCTTATCCAGATTTTAACAACCTAAAGCAGCCTAGGTGATCACGTAGGTTCAGTTCTTCATTCACATTCACACTTGATATCACTAGTATAAGCACAATCGAAACAGCATTCAACCACAACACATGATTCACAAACAGTTCACAATCACCATCCATACTCACAACAGCATACATATACACATTTAACCACAAATTATTACACTAGGTGAGTTATTAGGCGCCAAGGAGTTATCCACGCCATCACCGGCTGGCCGACACACCTTCCTACAGCATGGAAGGTCCTCGCACTCCCCTACCGCATGGGGAACGCGTCATCATATTCATCAACAACAATCTCTCAACGAGAAGTTAAACAACACCCTTGACAACCATGTCAAGGGAATCCATCCCAGTGGATCAGACTCAATCATCCAGTATCTCGGGTGGGGTAGTGTGGGATCCTTCCGGTTCTACTTCCATATACCATTCACATTTCATACGATTTCATCACAACACATTCCATCCACAATATCACATCATCTCATGAATCCACACTCTAGATATATTTCACAATCCATCCTCATAATTTCACATTTCGATCACACATTCACACATTAGAGTAATCGACTAGCTCACCAGCCACCCACACCTACAAGTACAGGGGTAGCCATGTCATGAGTCTAGGGATCACCCACTTGTTCCTCTTTCTCAGAACGACCCCACATTGGTAGGGCCATTCTCCTGCATCCACACACTAACAACTCAAGATGTTATATAACTCGCATCCATTCCCCAATTCTATCCCATCCCTCAGTTCTATGTCGGTTCATTAATCATTTCATTTCATCCCAAACCCCCATTCACAACAACAATCAAAGGCACAATCACAACACAATTTACCCCTTTTACTCTCCTCATTTTCATGCAACTCCTAACTTTCATCTAAGTCAAAATTACAACCCTCACGCTGTCCATCACTAACTAACAACATAAGCCCTCACCTGGAATAGAAGACGAGGCCCTAAACGTCTTCTAGTTCCCTGAAATATCGATTCCTCCAACTCCAAACTCGTAGCCTAACCCCTTCTCACAAACCAGAAATTGAGGTTAGTGATCTCTTCATCTTGTCGCTAAGAACACGTAGCAAGAAATTGATCATCAATCCCACCTCTACAACTCCCGCAATTGCACTTTGAAGTTTGGCCGAAAACTGTTCGTCAAAAGAATTTCGTGGAGAGAGAACAGAAGTTGGGAGTTGATAATTCCCATCAAAACTCGTCTTTTATACCGAGGTCAAAGCACACGGCGTGTTTCATAACACACGACGTGTGTTATGAAACTACACGACATGTTTCTAAGATGCACGGCTGTGTGTTATCTTTTGGCACTTTCGACGAATTCTGCTGGAATTACTACATGGCCGTGTATCTCAGATACACGGCGTGTACCTTGAAGACACATGGCATGTGTTACAACATACGGTGTGTATTCTTCACTGCACATCAAGACCAGTTGCAATCTCAACCCGACTTTGGTATGAATAGCCCGGATCTCAATGGGACCCCAGAGGTACTGATTCCATTACCTTGATCACCCGAACTCAAGTTCCAACCTATCCGGTTGGGCGGGGATGTTACAAGTCTCCACAACTTCAAGAATTTCGTCCCCAAAATCACTCCTAACTTATCCTAGCCATGCCATACCCAAAAACGCAGCAATTCAAGCATCACATAGCTACCCGAAATCCAACATAACAAACTTATCAGCCTCGCCTTCTATGGTCACCTACCTTCCGCATTCCAAACCTCAACCTCACACGACCCAAACACAACCACCACATTCCCCACACCACAACTGCACTCACACCCTATGGCACAACTAAACAAGAAGCACGAAACAAGAAAACACAAGAAGAACACTAAAGGGAGGAAGTACCTGAAGCATAAGCTTCCACCGATTCCGGGTACCATCTCCTCATGCTCTCCTCGGTATCCCAAGTGGCCGACTCACTCTCGTGGTTCCTCCACACCACCTTGAGCTGTGGAATTTTCTTGCTCCTCAGAACCCGAACTTGCCTATCCACGATAGCCACTGGCTTCTCCTCATACGTCATGTCCTGCTCGATTTCCATCTCCCCTAGCTGTATCACATGGGAGGGATCCACATAATAACACTTAAGCATGCTAACATGGAATACGTTATGTATCCTCTCTAGCTCGCTTGGCAAGGTAGAACGTAGGAAACCGAGCAAGATTTAGTCAACACCTCATAAGTAGGCTGTATATGAGTCGAGCTTCAGCCTAGCTTGGGCTCGGGCTCACCTTAATTTTTTCTGGCTCGGGCTCGGGCTCGTGATGAGCTCGGATAGGCTAGCTCAGGCTTGGATCGTTTATAGGTTTCCTAGACTCGGGCTAGTCTCGAGCTCGGCTTGGGATCGGCTCGTTTACTATGTTAAACGAGCCTAGCTCGGATTCGGCTCATTTATAATGCTAAACGAGCCAGATTTGGCTCGTTTATAATACTAAACGAGCCAAATCCTTGTTAGACTCGTTTACCATCGTAAACAAGCCAAACTCGAGATAAAAATATCAGAAATATAAGATATTAAACATTTTACAAAAATATGATGTAGGTGCTACAAAATATAGAAAATATAAAAAATCACAAATTCAAATCCATATGAATGTTTCCAACGTGCATCTCAAGAAACAAATTAGCAACTATCAAAAATCAAAAGATGCTAAAGAGGACAAAAAGAAGAATAATGTACTGTTGGCCGTGGGCTCGTGACTCACGGAGTGGGGATTAGAGTAATTCTAGGGCATTAGCCATTACGGTAATTAGTAATTGCCATATTACATCTTTTAGTTCATCAGTTTGTTGCACTATTAGGGTTGATTATTTAATTACCATTTAAGGATTAGAATTATACGAGTTACAATCGAGCCTGCTCACGAGCTTGGCTTAACGAGCTAATGAAACGAGTTGGCTTCCGAGCTATCGAGATGACCAACATACTAGCTCAAGCTCGGCCCATCACTACAAAAAACAGGGAATTTAGAGTCATTTGAAACGAAAGAGGATGGCGTCGGTCGATCAAAGATCGACGCCAAATATGATGTGCGTGTTGACCAGCGTAAATATCGTCGGTCAATGCACGACCGACGCTAAATGTTTTTACAATAACCGACGCTAAATGCCATTCTGAACCGATTTGCTGGTTGAACCAACAGGTAATTTAGCATTGGTTATGATAAAGTGATTTGCGTCAGTTAAAACTGACACTATTTACATGGGAATTTAGCATCGGTTATGATAAAGTAAATCGCGTCGTTCATCAACCGACGCTATTTACATGGGTTTTTAGCGTCAGTTGTCGACCGATGCTAAATTCAGTACCTATAAAAGTAGGCTTCCAACGAAACAGCTCATTTGTGCCTCTCATCTCTCTCTCTCTCGACTCTCATCTCTCTCTCTCCGACTCTCATCTCTCTCTTCGCCTCTCATCTCTCTCTCCGCCTCTCAACCTCTGGACACCGTCGCCATCTCGCCGCTGACCGCCGCCGACCATCTCTCCTTCATTTCCAGGTCTGTACTTGGGCTTCCCTTCATTTTCATCCCTACCAGCTCGTTATTTCATCAATTAATTGAGTTATTGTTGTTGATTTGTGTATGAACTAGGTTTTCTAGATGGAGACAAGGGAGCTTAGGAAGCCATGGTTGGGGAGGAGGTTGGAGATGCGGTAGGGACGGCGGAGGGATTTGGAGCATCAACAGGAGTAGGTGGTGTCTTGGGAGCCAGAGCTGCTTTCGGTGAGCTTATGGGAGTGGCAGCGGGCGCCTGAGCAAGAGCGGAGCCAGCGACGAGAGTGAAGAACATCACAGCAACGAAGAAGCACCTTCCGTAATTCAGCGTCGGCTATTTTTTTTTTTTGCGTTGGGCTTGCATTTAGCGTCGGTCATAACCGACGTGAAATTACCCAACCGAATAACCAACCAGTGGGTGGCTGGACATTTTTTGTGTCGGTTGGTCTGAAACATTAGCGTCGATTGGTGTTTTGACCGACGCTAACATTTAGCGTCGCTGTTATTGGCATCAGTCGTATCAACCGACGCAACCTGTATTTAGCATCGGTTATGACCGACACTAAAAAACCGATCTGAACGACGCTAAAATCCTATTTTTTGTAGTGCATTTAAGTGACGAGCCTGTTCATTAGCTAGCTCACTTATGAAGAGCCGATCTCATGAACGAGCTTTTTTGGAAAAAAAACTAAGCCCGAGTTTGAGCAGCTCACAAGCAGCTCGGCTCGTATACAGCCTTACTCATAAGGGCCGATGTACTCATACAGCCTTACTCACGAGCAGCTCGGCTAGCACCTTCCTCATACCAACACAACGGCGTCCTACAATCCCCCCATACAAAGCTTCAAATGGTGCAGACTTCAAGCTTCTATGGTATGAGTTGTTGTAAGAAAACTTGACCAATGGCAGCAATTCAGTCCAAGGAGTCTGAAACTCCATAACACAACTCCTCCAAGGTAAGGATCGTTCTCACCGATCGACCATCCATATGAGGATGATAAGACGTCGAGAAATTCAGCCTCATTCCCAATACCGCATGCAATCCTTCCTAGAAATGAGATGTAAAACTCGGGTCTCCGTCAGACACGATGGATTGAGGAACTCCATGCAACTTCACCACCTCCTCAATATATAGCTTAGCTAACTCCTCCACGCTTGGCTTAAACCGAATGGGTATGAAGTGTGCGACCTTCTTGAAGCGATCAACTATAACCTAAACTGCATCCTTCCCTTCTCTAGTCAATGGAAAACCTGACACAAAGTCCATGGTGATATCCGCAAATTTCCACTCTGGAATGGGTAGAGATTGCAGTAATCCACCCGGAGCTCTATGCTTAGCCTTCATCTTCTGACAAACTAAGAAAGTTGACACGAAGCGAGCTACATCCCTCTTTATTCCCGACCACCAAACACTCATCTTCAAGTCATTATACATCTTAGTCATCCTGGGATGCATAGCATACATTGAGGAGTGAGCTTCTTAATCCTTCTTTCGCACACCTTTGAACACCAACTGACCTACACCCTCCACCTGAAGCAACATTTCCTTCTTCCGACAATCAAGCAAAGCCCCATGCCTAGCTAACCAATCCATGCCAAGAATGACACCGAACTCATTGAAGGGAAGCACCACTAGATCAGCCAACAACTCCGTTGCTCCCACTATCACTTTACAACCTCTCCACACGCTATCTAACCGAGCAGAAGTCCCCAAAGCCTAAAGGGGTTCTTACACCCCAACTAGTCCCCAAACTACTAGCTACAACACCCAAACTACTCAAACACTTCTCAGAAACAAAGGAATGGGTCGAACCCGAATCAAACAAAGCGTAAACGGAAAGACCTAAGATGGAGATCATATCGGTCACCACGTCGTCTGCATTCTCTGCCGCGCCCTTGGTAAGAGCGTACAACCTTCCTTGTTCTCCCCCATCTCCCACAGATGTAGCGTTAGCTCCCGTTCCTTGACCAGCACTCGAGGCTCCTCTATCGAGACTGCCTCCTCCTCTTCCACCATAACTCCCAAACAGAGCTCTAGGTCCCTGCACCGACCCCACAGACTGAGTCTGAGTAGCTCTCCTGGTTGAAAAATTCAGACTTCTATGTCCACGCTGCCTATATGCGAAGCAGGTCACATGCGCCAACACATGACAAGGCCCGAAGTGTGGCTTCCCACACATGCCACACATGGGTAGCCCAGATGGCGCCCCTCCCGAACAAACCAAACCAATGCTCTGAGTAGTACAAGCCACACTCTTATGACCAGGTCGGCCACAAGTGAAACAAGTCACCACACCCTGCTGCGGAGCCGACTGACTGCCCCTAAAACCAGAAGAGGAAGTCTGCGCTCTCCTAGCCGGATATCTGTGGGTGGCCGAATGGGTAGGCGGGGCAGATGCCTTCCTCTTCCTCTCCTCCTTCTTCTTGTTCTCCAACCTCTCCCTTTCTAGCGATGTCGCATTAACCGACACCAAGCTCCCCATGTCAGTGGTGGTGACACCCTCCTAAATCTCCATCCTTAGCCTATGCTTGAACTTGCTAATGAGCTTTTTCTCCCGGTTAGTCCGCTCGTCATACCACTTAGAGAGAGAGGTAAACTCTATGTAGTGTGCGAGAACAGTCTTCTCACCCTACCACTACAAAAAAATGCCCTTTGGCGTCGGTCGGACACGCATTTTAGCGTCGGTCACTGACCAACGCCAAAATATATAGCATTGGTCGGCAAGACCGACGCCAGATTCGGTGACGCTAAAAGTTAGCGTCGGTCGTTTGGTCAACCGACGATAAAATAAAACACGATCGACGCTAAAATATGGGTTGACCGAATGGGTGGCTGACCAACCCAATTTTTTCATTTTTTGTTTTCATTTTTATTTTTCATTTTTATTTTTATTTTTTTCTAATCTGGGTTTTTTTCCAGATTTGGGTTTTTTCCCAGATCTTGTTTCTCTTCTCCATCGCTGTCACGTTGGCTTCGTAGTCTGGCGGACGGCGGCTGGGATGCGGCGGACGGCAGCTGGGATGCGACGACTGCGGTGGCTGGATGAGGAAGTAAAGGCGGACGGCGGCGGAATGGCGGGACGGCGGCGAAATGGCGGGACGGCGGTGGAGTTGTGGTGGCGGTTGGGATGCGGCGGCTGGAGGATAATAGCGTTTCTAATGACCGATGCCGATCTACCGTCCGGTCAACCAAAAATAGAACCAGGAACGGGTAATAGCGTCGGCTCTTAGGACCATTTTAGCATCGGTCGGCAAACAACCGACGCTAAAACGTGAAGTCAGCTGTTTGGCGTCGGTCGGTGACTGACCGACGCTAAGCTCTGACGTTTTGACCGACGCTAAAAGGAGTTTTTGTAGTGTACTCCAACCCCAAGAAATCTTTGGCCTTCTTCTCGCGCCAAAGATCTGGGCAAAACTTATCACGAAACTCCCCCACAAACTCATCAAACTCCATCTCCGGCGGAACCACCCAACTCTGCGGCATCGACTTCCACCAATCTAATGCATGACCCTTAAATAGAAAGGTCATTGCCTGCACCCTCGGCCCTCATCAAGTCCCAACTTCATGAACTTGTACTCACACTCCTGAAGCCATTGCTCTGCAACCTCATGATGAACCACCTCTCCAGTGAACTCCCTAAAGTTCCAGCCCTTCAACAGACTTGGCTAAAACCTAGGAGCTCCTCCTCCAAACCCCGAATTCTCGGTGGACCTACTTCCCATAGCTTGACTGGATTCACTACAGGAGGACATTTTAAACGATTCAGTTGACCTTTCAAGAAAGAATACCAACAGTTCAAAGCACAACTTATTTCAAAACTCCCCACCCACTTTAAAACAGATTGAAAACCCCTAGATAGTCGGTCCTGCACTGATGTCTCATCCTCTCTCCCTATGAGGTTAATTACTCCCCAAAGAGAGGAGACGATCGATCAGTGCAGCATCAACTAACTAGGCTCTGATACCATTTGTAACACCCATCCCGAATTAATCCGGTGGAACCCGTGGTTGAACTGGTTATGAGCGTTACTAATAAAAATCAACAAAATTTACAAATTAAAATCCAAGATTCAAAGGGGAAAAATAAGCGAAGGAGGCCTCCAAGAGATATATAAACCGTGTTAAATCTGAATCCAACATAAATCCATAGATCCAACAGAAACTGAAAAGTACATAAAATCCCCCAAACATCCATGGTCAACGGAAAAGAAAGTAAATGTAACATCCCCGCCCAACCGAATGATTTGGAAATCGAGTTTGGATGATTGAGACATTGGAAACAATGTTGTTGAGGTGGAAGTCCGGAACGTTCATAATTGATTCGGGTTGAAGTTACAAGCGAGTACGTTGAAAATTCGTTGAGGGTGCCAGACTGAAACACACGTCGTGTATCTTCATAACACACGTCGTGTGTTATAGACACACAGCCATGTGTCTTGGTCTGACTATAAATAACGAGTTTTAACATATTTCCATGGCTTTCCCCTCTCTCTTTCCTCAAGAAACCCCCTTTGACGAACCAAACTTCCCCCCAACATCAAATCTTGATTCCGGGAGTTGTAGAGGTCTGATTGACAATCCGTTTTGCCTGTGCATTCCTAGAGACGAGAGGAAGAGATCGCACATCTTGGTTCTAGGTATTTCGTATTTAGGTGCTATTAGTGGCAGAAGGAAGAAGCTACATTTTTGGAGAGGGAGAGCTTGGTTGTTCGAGCTCCTAGAATTTGTTTAGAGCCTTGTCTTCTTGTCAGGTGAGGGTTTAGCGTATGATAGGTAGTAGTGGTTGATGTGAGGAGTTGTAATCTGGCTTAGTCGAAATTAGGGATTGCATAAAATTGAAAGAGAGTAAAAGGTGATAACTGTTCTGTGATTGATTATTAGTTGGTTGAATGTGATGGTTGCCTTTTGATTGATTATGGACGGATGATTAATGCTGTGTTGCTGTGATGTTGGGATTGGATTAACAATAATTAATGATGATTAAACGGATCATAATTTGTAACGAGTGATCGGGGGGATGGGTGTGTGAACTATGAATTGTGCATATATTCTATTATTGTCAGTTGTGTATTAGTCTTTGAGAGAGCCCTCGAGGAATACGACCTTGAGTGTTAGTAATCGTACCTTCTTGGTTGGTTATTGGCATGTCAGCGTGTGTGTTAGGTAGAAGCTCGAGTTCGTGTAGGTGAAGAATCCTTAGAAAGTGTGTGTTGCTAGGAGCCGTTAAGAGGGAGTTTTGGGTTGTGATGTGGTGCTTAAGCTGCTGTGTGTCGCTGTAATTTTCGTGTTGCATTACTAGGATGAGTTGGGTTGTGATTTCGGGGACGAAATCTTTTGAAGTTGTGGAGACTTGTAACATCCCTGCCCAACCGAATGATTTGGAACTCGAGTTTGGATGATTGAGACATTGGAAACAATGTTCTTGAGGCCCCATCAAAGTCTGAGACGTTCATAATTGAGTCGGGTTAAAGTTACAAGCGAGTACGTTGAAATGCGTTAAGGGTGCTAGACTGAAACACACGGCCGTGTGTTATAGACACACGCCATGTGTCTTGATAGCACACGTCATGTGTTATAGACACACGGCTGTGTGTCTTCGTCTGACTATAAATAGCGGGTTTTGACGAATTTCCATGGCTTTCCCCTCTCTCTTTCCTCCCGAAACCCACTTTAACGAACCAAACTTCCCCTAACTTCAAACCTTGATTCCGGGAGCTGTAGAGGTCCGATTGACGATCCATTTTTGCTTGCGCGTTCCTGGAGACGAGAGGAAGAGATATCACATCCTTGTTATGGATATTTCGGAGTTAGGCACTATCAGTGGCAGAAGGAAGAAGCTAAATTTTTGGAGAGGGAGAGCTGAGTTGTTCGAGCTTTTATAAGTTGTTTAGAGCCTCGTCTTCTTGTTAGGTGAGGGTTTAGAGTACGATAGGTAGTGCTGGTCGATGTGAGGAGTTGTAATCTGGCTTAGTCGAAGTTAGGGATTGCATAAAATTGGAAGAGAGTAAAAGGTGATAATTGTTATGTGATTGATTGTCAGTTGATTGAATGTGATGGTTGCTTTTAATTGATTATGGACGCATGATTGATGTTGGGATTGGGGTAACAATAATTAATAATGATTAAACGGATCAGAATTAGTAATGAGTGACAGGGGGAGGGGTCCGTGAACAGCGAATTGTGCATATATTCTGCTATTGTTAGTTGTGGTTGCAGGAGGGTGGTCCTGTCAATGTGGGGTCGCCCTATTAATGATGAACAGGTGGATGACGCTGCCAATGTTAGGTCATTCTATGAAGAAAGAACAGGAGGGTAACCCAGGACTCACGACATGGCTATCCCTGTACTTGCAGGTGGGGGTGGCCGGTGAGCTAGCCGTTTGCCCTTAAGGATTTTTTTAACCTAAATTGCTTAAGCGGTGTTTACTTGCCGCTTTCCACCGTTGAACCAATCCAAACGCTTAAAACAACACCTAGGGGCTAAGCCTTTGCTCAGCGCTTAACTACGCTTAGGCGTGCGCTTTTTTGAACACTGATCTTTCAACTCGAGTTCATAGGGATGGATACGTGATGACACTCGATTTGACGTGATTTTCAGCCTCATTTAAGCGACATTTCCTTACTTAAAACACGGTTTGAGGGGTAGATTAGCGTGTATTCACTCAATTGCTATATTTCTGACTGATTTGGTTACTTTGGCCATTTTCGGGTCTATTTGATGTTTTTTCTAGTGTCTCCATGAGTACACAAGTTTTTGCCATCGATTATGTAGCCTCGGACGTGTTCGGGAAGCAAGGAAGGCTCAAGGAATGATCCAGAATCGAACCAGGAATCAAACCAAGTGAAGAACCTGCCCATCACAAAGTTCTCGCCGAGAACATTAATATTCTCGGCGAGAAGGTGTTAAGGATTCAAGCCAAAATACTCGTCGAAGTTCCAGTTGATGATTACACTGCACTTTTCGGCGAACTTTGAATCTCGTCGAGAACTTATGAAGAATTGCACGGAGTATTCTCGCCGATGAAACAGACTGATTTACACTGAACTTCTTGGCGAGAACTTTCAAAGTTCTCACTGAGAACTATCTTCTTTTCTGCGGTAGAGGAGGAAAACCTAAATTGTTTATAACAAGCAGCAGCGGCGGCACGGGGGAGAACATTCATTATTCAACACACATACAATTAGACTTTTACAGTCGCCACGACTGTAGAGTCGATAGATAGAGTTTAGAGTATCCTCGGAGTTCTTGGAGATATCATGACGCCATCCTTCCACCTCGGAGTGCTCGGAGCTAGGAGTTTAAGATCACCGGAGATCGAAGCTTCACGGGAGTCACCAGACGTCAGTCGCCATGATTAGGTTTTTCAGTTCCTATCTGTTATTCCTTTGTATGATGAACTTGTAACATCCCTGCCCAACCAAACGGTTTGGAACTCGAGTTTGAGTGTTTGAGACATTGGAAACAATGTTCTTGAGGCCCCCTCGAAGTCCGGGACGTTCATAGTTGAGTCGGGTTGAAGATACAAGCGAGTACGTGAGAATTGGCCAAAGGTGACAGATTACAACACATGGTTGTGTGTTATAAAACACACCGTGTTGTTTGAAGAAACACACTGTGTGTCATAAAACACGCCATGTTTCTTGTGACTGCCATAAATAGCTGATTTTCACGGATTTCCATAACTTTCCCCTCTTTCTTTTTCCCCGAAATTCCTTTTGACGAACTAAAATTCCCCAAGTTTCAATCCTTGATTCCGGGAGTTGTAGAGCTCCGATTGGCGATCTGTTTGCTGCTACGCATTCGTGGCACCGAGAGGAAGAGTTCACATGTAGTGGTTCTGGGTGGTTCGGAGTAGGCTGCTATCAGTGAGGAGGTGATGTGAACCGCTGCAACCGTGGGCAGCCGACCCTTGAACACCGCAAGTTAGATACCGTGCAACGAGGTAGAACCGTCGGGAACCGGGGATGGAGAGGACTTTGACCCGCTAGCTATATAACAGCTAGGAACCAGAAGTATCAAGTCGATGACGCCACGGCAAGAGATGGATGCTCTTGATGATAAGTCGAGCCTTCAGTATTGCAACATGCAAATACAATAAGGATTTCAAGAACAAAGTTCTAAAAGGGGTTGTTTATTTCATAAAATTTGTGTCTACAAGGGTGGCCGGCGGCCTCCTTATATAGGTGAGGGAACAAGCTCTCCTCCCTAAACACTACTTCCTATATAAGAATAAAATAAAGAGTCCTATTCCTAAATATAATCCTAAACCCCTAAACAATCCTACTAAAAAGGAAAAAAACAATTAAATAGTCTTTAAAAACCAAAAATACAACTCAAAATAGGACTAAAACTCTTAAAACCCTAATCCGGCGGTTTAGGGTTTCCTAGTCCGGGTGGGACTAGGATTCGGTGGTCCACCGGTCTCGGGCCGGGCCTTTGCTCGGCTCCGGGCTTCTTCTTCTTCAATCGATGGTCCTTCGTCAGGCCTTGGGGCCTGATGCTCCGGGCTTGTCCAAGGGCAGGCCCTTGCCAAAAGGCTTGGGCCATACGGTGGCTAACCCCATAAAATACTCCCGATCGGCCCGACTCTCGGTCTAGGGCTCGGGGCTGGGCCTTGGTGGGGTCTTCTCCATTTCTACTCGGGGCTTCCTCTCCTAGCTTCGGGCATCTCTTTAGGTAGCTCCATATGTGGCTCTCATGGGCTAGGGTCGGGCCAGGAGTGGTGCCTTGGAACCAGGGGCTCCCATGTTCATCTAGACTTGGCGCCGGGTCAGTCTTGGGTGGCCATCCCTTCTCGGCCAGGTACTTCTGAGCCCTCCTGTTCCTGTACTCCAGGAATGCCTCCAGAGGGTCTCTGGAGTGTGCTTCATCTTCAGGGCCCTTGGAGATTATGCCAGGATCCGTCTGGGGCTTATCCTCAACCCTAGGGTTCCTACACTCGGCCAGCAGCATGGCCTGGAGTGGCATTTCTTTCTTCTGAGCTTTCCTACCTGCAGGGGGAGGCCTTAGCCTATATTTCATCTCATACCTTGGCTTGAGGGCTTGTAAGTGGCCGGCCCTCGGTTCTACACGCTTCTTGTACGGCCCTAGGGTTCTGCCTCGGACAGGTGACCCTGGTGGGGTGTAGGAGTACCAGCGGGTACTAGGGCAGCTGGGCCGGGTCATATCATCCCCCTCTTCTTGCCTTGGATTTGTCCCCAAATCCAACTCGGGGTCTCTTCTAGCACTCATCACCCTCTTCCAAACTTCAGCAACTTTGTTGGCCACGGTTGGGGAAGCATCATCTTTAGACCTAGGAGTGTCACTTGAGCCAGTAACAGACCAAGGCTCGGGTCCTTCAGTGATTTCTCCATCGGTCTCTATAGCTCCTTCTCCTAAAAAAACTATCAAAAAAAATGTTAAGGCTCAGGGAGGTAGCCGGTGAGAGTTCCTCACTCATTTCCACATCCGGGTCAGCATCCGGATCTTCTTCACTCGGGACAGCCCTTAAAATCCGTCAGGAGCTGATCTCCCATTGAATCTTGGGTGCACAGGGGACCGGGGGTGAAGCGTCGGGTCGGGCACTGGGGTGCCGGAGGCGCTGGGGGTAGGCCAGGGCACGTCGGGCAGGGCGGCGGTGATGCGCGAGATTTAACTCACAACAATCAAGGTCGTATTCCACGAGGGCTCTCTCAAAAGCTTGTACTCACACGGTTCATGGACGGTCTATTCATTTAAAATAAGATTTGGTTTGAAATAAGAACAAAAGAAAACATAAAGAAAACTAAACAAACAAAGCAAAACAAAAGGGTGCAAATCAAAGGTAAAGGAGGTTAACTTGGAAAGATAGCTTCATCATGCTCAAGAGGTATAAATGCACAAACAAGCCAAACATGATCGAGGATGCAATCGAATGACCACGCAAATCCCTAATATAGACTCAATGCACTCTCGTCGCACTAAATCCCTATCCTAGAACCACTCAACCTAGGCTCTCGCTCTCAAGCTAAGTGACTAAGGATGCATTAAAGGTGTTTGATGAAATGCCAAGCTACAAAACCCTCTCCTATGACTCTATGACCACTAGGCTAGACACCACACTCTCATGTCAATGTCCTAACACTAAGAGAATCATCCAAAGACTAATCAAAGTTCAATTGAGTGAAAATCCTAATGCATACCAAGTGTTCGATAAAATGCACAAGTGAGAAATCATGCAACTATGGTTGAATTGAGATGATCTAATCTCTTAGAACACACTCTCTTCAATCCCTAGACCTACAATCCATGTAATCCAAGCACTCTCATGCATTACATTACAAATAATAGACCAATCAAGCCATAGCCATCAATGGAATTAACAACAAGTCATAGAGACCATCCTCATACAATCCAAGAACAATCATAGCATGTTTGTACAATTCACCTCTATCCTAGCACAACCATCTATCAATCCAAGAAAACCTAGGAAATCAGCCACACATGGCCAAGGGTACACAAGAGAAAGAAAGAGAGATGGTCACCAAGGGTTCCATGGCAATCCTCTTCTTGCAAGCTCCTATCCCCAAGGTTGTGGGCTTCAATCCAAGCTCCCTACTCCAATTTGCACCTTGCTCTAAGGTTGATGATGGATTGGTTGAGAGGAGAAAGTGTTGGAGAGGTTGAGAGGAAAGAGGAAAGTGATCGGCAATTGTAAAATTAAGAATGAGCTCCCCCCTTTAATTCTCGCCCCTTCTTCTTTATATAGCCCACCGGAAGACACTAGAATTTTCGGCGAATATAATGTGAGATTTTCGCCGAAACTGCCTTTGTAAACACCGTCCGGCTTGCCATCTCTTCACAGATTTTCGGCGAAAACATTGCATAATTTTCGCCAAAAATAACTTCAATGATCAAACGTCTGCCGCCTGTTTAGAGTTTTCGGACCGAAGACTTGACAACCTCGCCGAAAAATTCCTCTTCGGCGAAAATGCCATGACATTTTCGCCGAAAATTCCTTCAGCTTAAAGTGCATTTTCTTCGATCTTGCAACGTCCATATCTCCTCCGTCCTAGCTCCGATTGACCTCCCGTTTGATCCTACGTGCTCCTTGTCACCAGTACTACAATGCCAAGACCTGAAAATACAAAGAAAACACCTCCAATAGACATGGAATTTGCCTCAAAGTAGCAACCGACAACAAATGGACACTTAGCACAAAACATCAATAAAACATATTAACATGGCATTAAGGATCAAACACGGGCATTTCATTAGGCTAATCGAAGGCTTAAAATGCACCAAATATAGTCACATCAAATTCCCCTACGACTAAGCTTTGCTTGTCCTCAAGCAAATGAATTAGAAAACATCCAAGTTCACAAATGACAAGATCGGTCCATTGAGATTCAGGCAATAACAATTTGGCTTAAACTGTTCCACGAACAAACTAAACCTACACATACAAGAACGTCAACCAAACAAGTCTAGACCTCACTATTTTCTGCACACTTCAAGTAGTGGTTGACCGGGATACAGAAAAACCGACCACGACAGCACCAACTCTAATCAAAAGGACTTGAACTCGGGAAATGGATTGAAAGTGGTGAGTGATCATGACGTGGCTATCGACTCGACTTCATCCGCTTCTAGATCCACACTTTACGAACTCGGGCTAGGATCAAGGGCTACATTTGAGGACTCTTTTTTTTTTCTTTTCTTTTCTTTTCATTCCCATTTTTTTCTTCTTTTTTTTCTTTTTTTCTTACTGCATACTAGTGCTCGATTCAACACTTCACTTAGGTGTTGAACCTGCCTAGCTCACAGCCTTTGCCCTTTTGCTAGTCTCAACCCGACACTTCACTTAGGTGCCGAGCTTGCCTAGCTTTTCTTTTGAGCATTTTTTTTTCTTTTCTTCACAATTTAGCCTTTCTTTTCTTCACAATTTAGCCACTTGATCCTTAGCCCTTACAACTTCCACACAAGATTTCGAATTGGATTCCGTCTAATCTCAAGCCACAATCACGAAGGATCAAAAAGGGTGATGAAAAGCATGGAATAGGGTGCCTTTATCATCTTAGGCCGGTGTTATCGAGTGGTACAAAAACACGTATCAAACCAATCAACCAACACACAAGAGTGATAAAATCTCTGTTCTGGCCTATACTCATTTGATATTAGTGCTAACATGCTGGTTATAGGTTCTAAGTGGAACAGTCTAAATGTCATTATGAAATCTTGAAGTCAATTAAACACCAAAAGTCAAGAACAGAACGATTCTACAATAGAGGAATTTGGAAACAATTAAGATCATGCAAATCAAGCAAAGCATAGGATTATATCTCTACCACAAATAATCACACCAAACCTCAAACTCCCCTACGACTAACATGAGCATTGTCCTCAATGATCAAGAGAGAGAGGGTAAGGTGGAACGAAGTTACCGCGTTGGTAGAGAGGAGCATAGGAGGTAATAGAGGTGAAAGAGTTCCACGATGATCCTTGGTGAAGAGTGATCCAAAATGCTTGTCAAACCTTATTCAAAAAGCTAAAACAACACAAAAACCTCAAACAAGAATTAAAAGCGAAAAAGTAAAGATAACATGGGGTGCCTCCCAAGAAGCGCTTGGTTACCGTCTTAAGCTCGACGATACCTGCGTTATGGTGTCCAACTTAGCACCTCCTTCAAGTCAAGTAGCTTCTTCCATGATGAGAGTTGAGCTCCAAGTAGCGATAGAAGCAAATGGTAGAATGACCAATGAGCTAAGCTTGAGTTCCAATTGTTACCTTGACATGGCCTTCTACCATTGAGTTTAGGAGTTTGAGGAAGAATGTATGGAAGGGGGATGCCATCGAGCTTCGTCGTCTCCATGTTGGTGATACCACTCAAGGAGTCTTCCGGTTCAAGTAGAGGTGGCTCCACTTCCACGGTTACCTTAGGAGAGGTTATGAAGCCTGTATCCGTCTCTTGACACAAGTACTTCATGATCAAGCAAGAAGATTGAAGAGTACTCACAATCTTTGGTGGGACCTTAATAGGGTGGTGTTGTTCACTTTCGTGCTCCACCCTCGGTGCCACCTCTTCTTGAAGAATCTTAAAAACATCTCTCACCTCCTCTAAAGGGTCATCATCCTCAAGTCTCCTTGATTCTTCTATCCTCACATCATTTTCATATGGCGTCTCCATGGGAAGAACATGTTCCTCAATCTCCTCCATTACCAACTCTTCTTCCGTGTCAAGCTCCTCGGATTCACAAGTGTCATCTTCATCATCATAAACATACTCCACATGATTGGGATGTCGTTCATTCTCAAGAATCTTCGTGACGAGCTCTATGCTTTGGGATAAGCGGTTAACTCGGTTTGCATTATCCTCCGCAATTCGCAAGATCTCTAGCATGAAAGGAAGTGGAAGAGGTTTCTCATGACTCACGAATTCCTCTTGGGGAGACTCACCTTCTTCTTCTTCCATGACTAGCACTTCCGGTTCAAAGGTGTCGGAGATGAGCTTCACACTTTGAGTTAAACGATCCAACCGAGCCGCATTATCTTCCGCCATTTGCAACATCTCCTCAATTGTGGAGGAATGTGGAGAATGTTGTTCAACCTCTAGAGCTTCCTTGATGAGTGTCATGCCTTGAGCTAAGTGATTAAGTTGGTTCGCATTGTCATCCGCAATCTTCAAAGCTTCCTCAAGTGTGGAAAGAGGTGGAGGAGGTTCCTCATAGCTTACAAACTCCTCTCGAGGACGCTCACTTTCCTTCACCATTTTCAAGAGCTCCTCTAACATAGAAGGAGGTTGAGAGGGTTGCTCACAGCTTGTGAAATCCTCTTGAGGGCGCTCGCTTTCTCTAACCATCTTAAAGAGCTCCTCTAACATTGAAGGCGGTGGAGAATGTTGTTCTTGACTTGTGAAATCTTCTTGATAATACTCCGGCAAGACTTGATGGTAGGGTGGAGATGGATAGGGACATTGTTCATTCCACATTGGCATTGAAGCTTGTTGTTCTTGATCCCACCATTGGCTATCTCCCTCATAAGTTCCTTGGTAGTAGTTGGATGAAGTAGGATTACCATTATATGGATTAGGAGATGGATTCCACCCTTGATAGGGACCATAACCTTGATTTCCATTCCACGAGTTCATCTTACTTGCAACCTTGCTCCCATGAACTAGATAGGTGGATAAGGGACCTACAAACACGCACAACAAACACAACCAAGTAGTACAACAATGCGGGATAACAAAACCACAAAAACAATAAACAAAGAAGCAAAACTAAAATGGAAGGAAGTGAATAGAACGGTCCACTACTAGTGCTTTCAAAGGATTGAGAAAGGTCCCCGACAACAGCGCCAAAAACTTGATGCGCGAGATTTAACTCACAACAATCAAGGTCGTATTCCACGAGGGCTCTCTCAAAAGCTTGTACTCACACGGTTCATGGACGGTCTATTCATTTAAAATAAGATTTGGTTTGAAATAAGAACAAAAGAAAACATAAAGAAAACTAAACAAACAAAGCAAAACAAAAGGGTGCAAATCAAAGGTAAAGGAGGTTAACTTGGAAAGATAGCTTCATCATGATCAAGAGGTATAAATGCACAAACAAGCCAAACATGATCGAGGATGCAATCGAATGACCACGCAAATCCCTAATATAGACTCAATGCACTCTTGTCGCACTAAATCCCTATCCTAGAACCACTCAACCTAGGCTCTCGCTCTCAAGCTAAGTGACTAAGGATGCATTAAAGGTGTTTGATGAAATGCCAAGCTACAAAACCCTCTCCTATGACTCTATGACCACTAGGCTAGACACCACACTCTCATGTCAATGTCCTAACACTAAGAGAATCATCCAAAGACTAATCAAAGTTCAATTGAGTGAAAATCCTAATGCATACCAAGTGTTCGATAAAATGCACAAGTGAGAAATCATGCAACTATGGTTGAATTGAGATGATCTAATCTCTTAGAACACACTCTCTTCAATCCCTAGACCTACAATCCATGTAATCCAAGCACTCTCATGCATTACATTACAAATAATAGACCAAAATCAAGCCATAGCCATCAATGGAATTAACAACAAGTCATAGAGACCATCCTCATACAATCCAAGAACAATCATAGCATGTTTGTACAATTCACCTCTATCCTAGCACAACCATCTATCAATCCAAGAAAACCTAGGAAATCAGCCACACATGGCCAAGGGTACACAAGAGAAAGAAAGAGAGATGGTCACCAAGGGTTCCATGGCAATCCTCTTCTTGCAAGCTCCTCTCTCCAAGGTTGTGGTCTTCAATCCAAGCTCCTTACTCCAATTTGCACCTTGCTCTAAGGTTGATGATGGATTGGTTGAGAGGAGAAAGTGTTGGAGAGGTTGAGAGGAAAGAGGAAAGTGATCGGCAATTGTAAAATTAAGAATGAGCTCCCCCCTTTAATTCTCGCCCCTTCTTCTTTATATAGCCCACCGGAAGACACTAGAATTTTCGGCGAATATAATGTGAGATTTTCGCCGAAATTGCCTTTGTAAACACCGTCCGGCTTGCCATCTCTTCACAGATTTTCGGCGAAAACATTGCATAATTTTCGCTGAAAATAACTTCAATGATCAAACGTCCGCCGCCTGTTTAGAGTTTTCGGACCGAAGACTTGACAACCTCACCGAAAAATTCCTCTTCGGCGAAAATGCCATGACATTTTCGCCGAAAATTCCTTTAGCTTAAAGTGCATTTTCTTCGATCTTGCAACGTCCATATCTCCTCCGTCCTAGCTCCGATTGACCTCCCGCTTGATCCTACGTGCTCCTTGTCACCAGTACTACAATGCCAAGACCTGAAAATACAAAGAAAACACCTCCAATAGACATGGAATTGGCCTCAAAGTAGCAACCGGACAACAAATGGACACTTAGCACAAAACTTCAATAAAAGCATATTAATCATGGCAAAATAGGATCAAACATGGGAGATTCTTAAGATAATCGAAGGCTTAAAATGCACCAAATATAGTCACATCAGGCGGCGTCGGGTAGTGATGCGTCGGGGTGGCTGTGGACGTCGGGCGTCGACCAGTGGGTGGCGTCGGGCATCGTCGCGTCGGGGCCGTCGGGGTCGGGTAGGACCGGGACGGAGCGGCGGGCAGGGACGCGCCGGACTCGTCGGGTAGTGATCCGCCGGGGGCCACGTCGGGTGGTGATGCGCCGGGGGGCATCGGGCAGTGACAGGTCGGGGCCGGGTGCTGGGGCGGTCGGGGCCTGGTCAGGCAGGGTGGCACCGGGTGCTGGGGCGCTCGGGCTGGTTGGGGCGGGCCAGTCGGCATCGGGGCCTAATGCTGGGACGCCGAGACTGGTCGGGCAGCGTGATGAGCGCTGCAGAGCAGGTTTAGCAAATAACTTCCAAGCTTAGAAAGCTAGGGTAGATCGTATTCCATGGGTCTTCTAATGATCGTTTACTCAAATATTAAGGCAAGTTATTCAAGTTTAAACACTTCGTGCGTGGTGTGAGTTCCACAACTTCTAATTCTAAGAAATGCACGGAAATTAAAAATTAAAACTGAAAATAGATTGAAAGATTGGTTGATTAAGACAAAGATGAAAAACAAGCTTAGACTTTGAATCCCCCTTCGTTCACCAGAGCATTGGCAATCAACAGATCAGCAGATTTCGATTCTCGTTCAATCAATTCTAAGACACCACCATAACTCCCTACCCTTAGGTTTAAGACTGGCGAACGTTCGCTCTATCCGATCTAGCTACCAAGATTAATTAGCCACCCAGGTACGGTCACCTCTCGCAACGACTTAACTTAACTGGTGCAATTACTATATATTTATGAGTTACTCTTGCAGTGGATTAACCCTAACTGGTTCCTACGAAAGGCACACTCCAATGATTAGGTTAATTGTTCGATTTGATGTTTTAAAGTAAGGCGAGCGTTCGCTTCTATCCTTAGCTTAACAAGAATCTAATCTAGGTGATCAATCCAGACAAGAAACATGAACAATGAAGAACAAATCAAACATGAAAGAGAAATTGATTGAACTTTGAATCTAATCACCGCCGATCCGTGACATCTTTAAAGCCCTGGGTCACTTAGGGTTCATCTAGTCTAAGCTCTAAGAGTTTAGCTACTCATGTTTTTCACAAAAGAATCAAAGACAAAGATAGAGTTCATCTTGAACAGAGGAAGAACAGAAAAGGATCTGAAAAACCTAATTAAGACGACTCCGGCAGAACTTCGATCTTCCGGTAAACTACAATCCTAGCTCCGAGTCTTCGAGATGGAAGGGATGGCGTCACGATCTCTTCCCAGCTCTTCGAACTCTAAACTCTACTTCAGAACTCTTGAGAATCCTCGAAGTATTTGGTATTAGTTGGAATTATGATGTATATTGTGTGTTGGGCCGCCGGTTAAGTATTTATTTTTAACCCTAATACCGCCGGATTTTGCCTGGAATTTTCGCCGAAAATATGCTTGAATTTTCTCCAAAAATCTCTTTATAAAATGACTGATCACCGGTGAATTCTCCTGTGATTTTCGGACGTCGGGTTCTCGGTGAAAACTTAGTGTTTTCGCCAAAAAGTTGCCTTGGTAAGCTCTGCCGATTTGTCCTTGGGTTTTCACCGAAAACTCCAAGGGTTTCTCGGCAAAAACTTCAGTGTAAATGGAGCAGGAATTTGGTTCGACTTGATTGACTCCTTGGATCGATCCTGGTGCGATTCCTCGAGGTTCCAACGCCTTAGACACGTCCTTGGCTACTTATTTGACGACAAAAACCTGTGCTAACATAGAAACACTAGAAAACCATCAAATAGACTTGAAACGGGCCAAAGTAACACCAAACGGCACGAGATAGAGCAATTGATTGAATATTCGCTATTCTACCCTAAAAACCATGTCTTAAGCATGGAAATGTCGCTTAAATGAGGCTGATAATCACGTCAAATCGAGTGTCATCAAAATACCCCACACTTAAGCTTTTGCTTGTCCTCAAGCAAACTGAATAGAAACGCTCATGTTCATAAATGATAAGATTTATCAAATTGGAGTTCAATCAAATACAATGAATTATTAGACAGATAATTTGATGACACTCGATTTGACGTGATTATCAGCCTCATTTAAGCAACATTTCCTTGCTTAAGACACAGTTTTTAGAGTAGAATAGTGAATATTCACTCAACTGTTCTTCCCCGTGCTTTTTGTGTTACCTTGGCCCGTTTCGGGTCTATTTGATGGTTTTCTAGTGCTTTCGTGTTAACACAGGTGTTCGCCATCAGATACGGTAGCCAAGGACGTGTCTAAGGCACTGGAACCTCGAAGAATCACACCCAAATCAACCAGAGAAGTCATTCAACTCAAAAATGAATCCTGCTCTATTTTACACACAGATTTTCGGCAAAAATACCCTTGAGTTTTCACCGAAAATACAAGAACGAATCAACTGTCCCTCACAAGAAGAAGTTTTCGGCGAAAACCTTGGGAAGTTTTCGCGAGAACACCCAGCCATTTCAGCCGGAAGAAATAGACGGATCCAGCCAACTTTTCAACAGGTATTTTCGCCGAAAACCTCCTTGTATTTTCGGTGAAAATTCAAGGGAAAATCAGCAGTCGCTCGGTTAGGTTTAAATAAAGAAATCGGCGGCTGAGAGGGGAGACATCATAACACAAAATAACAGAACACACACACTAAAAATTGGAGAGAGACACAAGGAGATACTTCGAGGAGCCAGGAACGAATCGTGACGCCATCCATCCATCTCGGAGAACCAGTGCTAGGAGTTGAAGATCCAATAGATTGAAGCTGCAAGGATTCATCGAAATTAGGTTTTACAGTTCTTCTCTGTCTTTCCTACTTGAGATGTATTCTTTGTTCTTCTTCGATTCTTCTGTATTGAACATGAATAGCTAAACTCGTAGAGCTTAGATTAGATGAACCCTAAGTGACCCAGGGCTTAAAGCGGTCACGGATCGGCGGTGATTAGATTTGAAATTCATTCAGTTTCTCTTTCATGTTTGATTTGTTCTACGTTCTTCGTGTTTCTTGTCTGATTTGGCCACCTAGATTAGATTCTTGTTAAGCTAAAGATAGAATCGAATGCCCGCCTTACTTTAAAACATCAAATCGAACAATTAACCTTATAATTGGAGCGTGCCTTTCGTAGGAACCGATTTGGGTTAATCCACTACAAAAGTAACTCATAAATCATTAGTAACTCCACCAGTTAAGTTAAGTCATTGCGAGAGGCGACCGTACCCGGGCGACTAATTAATCTTGGTAGCTAGATCGGATAGAGCGAACGTTCGCCAGTCTTAAACCTAAGGGTCAGGAGTTATGGTGGTGTCTTTTAACTGAATGAATTAGAATCGAATTAGATTCGAAGTCTAAACTTGTCTGTCTTCTATCTTAGTCAATTACTCAATATTTCTTCACTTTAATTTCATTTCAATTTATCCGTGCACTTTAATCTAGAAAGTCATGGAACTCACACCACGCACGACGTGTTTAACCTTGAATTTAAGTGCCAACATATTTGACTAAGGAAGTAGAGGAGACCCGTGGAATACGATCTTCCCTAGCTTCACAGCTTGGTAGTATTTGATCGATCACTGTTTTACAGCTCATCAAATTGGCGCCGTTGCCGGGGACTCTTCTTTGTCGTTGAAAGAAGAAAGCATTTTTATTCTTCTACCTTTCCATCTTTCATTTCCCATCACACTTCGATTTTACACCGGTTGTGTTTTATTTTGTCTCTTGCAGATCATAGCAGGTACAGAATCGGATCACTTCCGTTCCATCTTCCCCTTCCGCAATGGTTGCTCCTAAGAGTGTTGCGGACTACAGTAAGCCGCGCGCAACTAACTTTTGGTCCCCCATCACCGTGCTCTACAATGACTACGATCCTGACTATGAGATTAAGATTCCTCTCCTAGAACTAATCTCTAGGGACATACAATTCGAAGGAAGGCCAGATGATAATCCCTGCACACATATAACTGACTTTCTGGCTGTCTGTGAAACTTTCAAGTCTGGGAACCTCAACAAGAACGCTTTATGTCTCCGAGCTTTTCCGTTCTCTCTCAGAGGTGCATCTAAGCAGTGGCTTGGAAGCAAACCACCAGGTCATTACACTAACTGGGAGACATTAGCTCAAGATTTTGTTGAAGAATACTTTCCTCCAGCAAGGACAACTGCTTATAAAGACCGCATCTCTAGGTTCACTCAGAGAGAAGATGCAAACATGTATGACAATTGGAATGAATTCCAATCCCTTCTCTTCAACTGCCCTCACCATGGGTATGAACAAAGACAACTGGCTAAATTCTTTGCTCGTGGTATGCGCGAAGAATCTGCAAAATGGGTCAAACTCCCTAGCTGGCGGAGATTGCACCGCCCTTACTCCTTAGGATGCTCTTCTGCATTTTGCTAGCTGTGCTTTAAAATCTAGAAACTGGGAGAGACAAAGAGAAGGAACCAAGAGTCAGTTGAGTGTTGCAGAGCAGATCAAGGCAGAGGTTCATAAACATCTACAAGCAGTTGGTATTCCCCTCGATCCCCCGTCAGCTACCGTCTTCTCGGCTGACTGTGGATGGTGTGGATCATGTGCTCATAACGGTGGAAGCTGCCTCAACTTTGGTAAAACAGAAGTATGTTCTGCAGAAGAGGTAAACTTCGTTGATCAAGGCTTCGCCAACAATCAGAAAGGCTACGCCGGTTACAGAAACTACGTGCCACGGAGCCAGAGCAACCGATTAGTAGATCCTTATCAGAGACCTCCGGGATTCATCGGAGGACAGCAACAATTTCAAAGAAAGCCGTATTACAATAGAGACATAGATTATGAGAAGAAGTTTGATCAGATCATGAGCAGACTCGATGACCACGACATTCAGTTGAAAGCTCAAACCGCACTCAATCAAAGATAGAGAGCTCAAAGCCAAAGAATAGAAGATGCAATAAGCAATATGACTAAACTTTTTACTAGCAATCCTCTCCTTAATCCAGTAGCATTTCAAGCAAACTCCGGTGCAAAGAGCGAACACGCTCAAGCTATTACCACCAGGAGCGGCAAGCAAACGACTGATCAAAAGGCTCCGGAACCTGACGGGATACCAGATACCAGTGTTGCATGGATATACCAGAGATTGAAGATATCACAGAAGAGGAAGAAGAAGCAGTACCAACCCCTCCTCCAAGGACAGCTCCTGAGCCTGTCTTGGCGCCATATGTACCTCAGATTCCCTTCCCAAAAGCTGCAATGAGCAAGGCTAAGGATCACGACACTCAGTACAAGAAGTGGTACAATGTTCTTAAGACTGCAGAGATCAAAATACCAGTAACAGAAGCTGTAGAGATTATACCACCACTTGGGAAGTTCTTTAAAGACCTAGTGAAGAAAGTGAAAAATGGAGAGGCGTACTCTGTCACGCTTACTAATGAATGCGCTTCTCTCTTTGGTGTGCCATCTCCCATAAGACAGCCGCCACCACCCCAGCTAAGTGTTCTGATCCCGGTCCTTTTACATTACCGTGCATTATTAATGGCATTAAAATTGATCGTAGTCTGGCCGATTCTAGTGCTTCTATTAATGTTATGCTTGTTTATCTATATGAGAAGCTGAATCTAGGGCAATTAAAACCGATTACTTTGCATCTTGTGTTAGCCGATAGGTCTGTCAAACTACCTAGGGGTATAATGGAAGATGTAGCTGTTTGCTTTGGTCCGTTTACTATAACTGCAGATTTCGTTGTTTTAGATACTCGCGAGTCAGACGGAACACTTATCCTAGGTCGACCTTTCTTAGCAACTGCTGGTGCAAATATTAACTGTAAACAAGGCCTGTTAACTTTAAGTGTAGGACAGGAGAGTGTTGCATTCCGCATTAAAGATAGCATGAGATACTCTGTTGCTCAAGATGATAACTGTTATACTATCGATCCCCTAGAGTTGGCTTCGGCCAACTTCGTTACTAATGCCTTATCTAGTGATCCGCTAGAGTTATGTTTGATTTCAGGGA
Organism: Linum lewisii; assembly: GCA_034768395.1. Lineage (NCBI taxonomy): Eukaryota > Viridiplantae > Streptophyta > Magnoliopsida > Malpighiales > Linaceae > Linum > Linum lewisii. Next base: position 24,599,303 of record CM068303.1, on the reverse strand, counting down.
TTGACAGTGCATTAGAAGATCCAGAGCAGCGCCTATGGCAAGATGAGTTAGACGAGCAGAAGGTGACATTCACACCCAGCACTACGCCTCCACACATCGAGCCAGCATCGAGTCGGATTACTACCTCATATGAGATTCCGCCAGAACTTACTTTGAAGGAGCTGCCTGACCATATGGAATACGCATTCCTGGGGAAGGACTGCCAGTTACCAGTCATCATCAATTCGAATCTATCTCCCGAGCAGAAAGAGCAACTAATCAGGCTACTCAAGAAACATGTCCGAGCTATTGCCTGGCAATTGGCAGACATCAGAGGCATCTCTGAAACCTTTTGCTAACATCGGATAGTCGTTGATGAAGAATTCAAACCAGTCAGACAACCGCAACGCCGAGCCCACTGATGCAGGAAGTTGTGAAGAAGGAAGTACTCAAGCTTCTAGATGCCGGTATCATCTATTCTATTGCGACAGTCCTTGGGTCAGTCCGACTCAAGTCATCCCGAAGAAAGGAGGAATCACCGTCATCCCTAATCCAAAGGGTGAGCTCATTCCCACTCGCATGGTTACCGGATGGAGAGTCTGTATCGATTATCGACGACTCAATGATGTCACCAAGAAGGATCACTTTCCACTGCCGTTCATTGATTAGATGCTTGAACGATTGGCTGGTCATGAATACTACTGCTTCTTGGACGGGATGTCCGGTTACTTCCAGATCCCCATCGAGCTTGATGATCAAGAGAAGACGACCTTCACCTACCCGTTTGGTACGTTTGCTTATCGTCGTATTCCTTTTGGTTTATGTAACGCTCCCGCTACCTTTCAGAGATGCATGCTTGCTATATTTGGAGATATGGTAGAGAACGTGGTGGAGGTATTCATGGACGACTTCTCCGTCTATGGAGACTCATTTTCCAAGTGCCTGGCCAATCTGGACAAGGTGCTAGCTCGTTGTGATGAAACCAACCTAGCTCTTAATTGGGAGAAGTGTCACTTCATGGTTACTGAAGGCATTGTTCTTGGACATAGGATTTCTAAACTCGGTATAGAAGTCGATCATGCCAAGCTTGAAACCATCACCAGCTTGCCGCCGCCGACCTCAGTTAAGACAGTTCGAAGTTTCCTCGGTCATGCTAGATTCTACCGAAGATTCATCAGAGATTTCTCCAAGATCACTCTTCCAATGACGAAGCTTCTTGAGAAAGATGTTCCTTTCGTTTTTGATAAAGCTTGTCTTGAAGCCTTTGAGACTTTGAAGACTCAACTCACCACCGCACCAATCCTTACAGTACCGGATTGGAATCTCCCATTCGAGATAATGTGCGATGCTAGCGACTTCGCTGTTGGCGCGGTTCTTGGTCAGAGAAAGGAGAAGAGATTTCATCCTATCTACTTTGCTAGCAAGACGCTGAACGATGCTTAGAGGAACTACACTACTACAGAGAAAGAGCTTCTGGCTATCGTTTTCTCATTTGACAAGTTCAGACAGTACCTGGTTCTTTCACATACCATCGTCTACACAGATCATGCTGCTTTGCGCCATCTATTAGCCAAGCAGGACTCGAAGCCACGTCTCATCCGGTGGATCCTTCTTCTCCAAGAGTTCGACATAGAAATTAAAGACAAGAAGGGAGCAGAAAACTTAGCAGCGGATCATCTCTCTCGCCTCGAGGATTCACAGATAGGTAAGTCTACTACCCCCATCAATGATTCTTTCCCTGACAAGCTATTGCGTGTTGAAACGTGTGAACAGGTTAATAGCATAGCTATCGAGCCCTGGGCAATCCGTCATGCTCAAGAGCTGAGTAACGCCACCAATTCAGAAGAACCCTGGTATGCAACCCTGGCTAATTATCTCTCTCACGGCATCGTACCTCCTGAGATGGATTATCATGCACGTAAGAAGCTCTTCAAAGAGGCCAAGTCATACTTCTGGGATGAGCCTTTCTTATACCGCATTAGTATCGACGGGATGATCCGAAGATTTGTTTCCTACATCGAAGCAGTCGACATTATGCGCAAGTGCCATGAAGGACAGTTTGGAGGACACTTCGGCGGGAACTGCACTGCAAGAAAGGTACTCGAAACAGGTTTTTATTGGCCTTCAATCTTTAGTGACTGTGACACTTTTGCTCATCATTGTGATGCGTGCCAGCGATCAGGTAACATCTCTAACCATAATGAGATGCCCCAAATTGTTTCATTAACTGTTGAAATCTTTGATGTTTGGGGAATCGATTTTATGGGTCCGTTCACACCCTCTAACGGAAACAAGTACATTCTTGTAGCCGTTGATTATGTTTCTAAGTGGGCTGAGGCAGAAGCTTTACCCACTAACGATTCAAGAGTGGTAGGTCGGTTCCTTACCCGTCTTTTCACGCGTTTTGGTTCACCACTCTTTATCATAAGCGATAGGGGTACCCACTTCCACGGACAATTCGACCGGGTGTGCAAACGCTTTGGCGTCACCCACCGAATGTCCACAGCTTACCATCCTCAGGCTAATGGTCAAGCAGAAGTGACGAACCGTGAGCTCAAGCGGATTCTTGATTGGACAGTTGGCCGGTCTCGCAAGGACTGGTCATCTAAGCTCAATGATGCCTTATGGGCTTATCGAACTGCCTACAATACTCCTATCGGCACCTCACCGTATCAGCTGGTTTATGGCAAGGCATGCCATTTATCAGTTGAGCTTGAGGACAAGGCATTCTAGGCTAACAAAGAGTTGAACATGAGCTATGCAGTAGCAGGTAATCACCACCACGACTAGATCGCTGAGCTTGAAGAACACCGTCTCCATGATATGAGAGCACGAAGCTGTACAAGGAGCGCACAAAGAGGATTCATGATTCCCAATTAAAGACGTTCAAGCAGTTCTACCCCGGAGATGAAGTCCTCTTATATAACTCTCGATTGAAGCTCTTCCCGGGTAAACTGAAATCCTGATGGTCCGGCCCTTATACAGTGGTCGACAGACATCCCTGGGCAGTGTACTAATCAAATTGCATGATCAAGAGCCGTTTATGGTCACCGGGCATAGGCTCAAGAAGTATCTGCAAGGATTAGCTGTTTCTTCCATCGACGTGCACTACTTTTTGTCGGAACCATGACACGAATCCAGGTATCGTCCAGCTCACGGACGTTAAACAAGAGCGCTTCATGGGAGGCAACCCACGGTTGGAGTCAGTTGTTTTGGTTTCGAGTCATTTTATTTTAAACCCCCCTCTCTTAACAAAAAACTACCGAGCCATTTTCAAACGAATTTTTAGCGAAAACCTCCCAGGTTTTTCACCGAAAACTCGAGTTTTAAAACCAACTGATCCTCCTGTTTCTCACCACCAAAGGGTTCTCGCCGCAAACTCATGTTTTTTGCCGAAAACTTTTTGATTTTTACATGAATTTTCGCTGAAAATGTAGAGTCTTTTTTCACCAAAAACGTGAGCCTTGTCCGCCGCCTATTTAAACCTTTTTACTTCATGTTTTCGCGCAACAAACCCCCCATCTGAAAACACTTGAAGCCCGAGCCCCTTGATGTGACTTTATTTGGTGCATTTTAAGCCTTTGATTAGCCTAAGGATCTCCCATGTTTGGTCTCATTTTGCTATGATTTATATGCTTTTATGGATGTTTTATGCAAAGTGCCCTTTTGTTGTCCGGTTTCTACTTTGAGGCCAATTACGTGTCTATTGTAGTTGTTTTCTTGGCATTTTCAGGTCTTGGCATCGTAGTACTGGTGACAAGGAGCATGTAGGATCAAACGGGAGGTCAATCGGAGCTAGGACGGAGGAGATATGGCCGATGCAAGTTTGGGAAAAATGCACCTTTCAGCTAAAAAAGTTTTCGGCCGAGAACTCTATGTTCTCGGCCAAAACCTTAAGCATTTTCAAACAGAAGGAAGCAGAAGATCAACTTTCAATTGATGAAGGAATTTTCGGCGAAAACCCTTGACAGTTTTCGCCAAAAATTTATGAAGGATTGCACAGCCGGTCGGTATTTTCAAAGCTATTTTCGGCGAAAATCTTACAGAATTTTCGCCGAAAATACCAGGCCATTCCGGTGCAGTATTTAAGGAAGGAAGAGGCGAAAATTGAGGGGTATTCATTCAACACATTATTATTATTATACATCACCGACTCCTCTCTCCCAATTCCTCATCACCATCGCCGATCACATCCTCTCAACCAAACACCAACCTCCCTCAATTGTTCATCAACTTGAAGATCTAAGTGAAGCCTTCCACCGTTGGATTGGAGCTTGAAGAGCTAAGTGGGAAGATCCTCCATGGAAGCAAGGATGGTCTCCTCTACCCAAATTCAGGTTTCTCCCATGGTTAAGCTAGGCTAAGCTTAGGTTTAGTTTAGTGAGGGATGGATCAAGCTAGGATGGGTGATTGATTGTATGGATTGAGTTTCTCATAGCCATTTGTGTAAGATGATGATCCTAGACCTTGTGCTTTGTAGCCATTAGAGCTTGTGTTGTTCTTTTGGTATTGTTATGTCTTTCAATACATGAGAATGATTGATTGATGTTGATCTAAGGTTGTAGGATTGTAATTGGATGATTTGAGAGATTGGATTATCAAGTTACAACCATTTTGAGCTTGTTTTTCCTTGTTGACATTTTATCAAACACTTGGTGTGCATTGAGTTTTCTTTCATTTGAAGGTTGAAAGACCCTTGTGATTGCTAGACTAGTGTTTTATGATTGACATGAGAGTGTCTTGCATCATTTACCTTGTGCTAGATGATTGTTGATATAGAATTCAAGTTCCAAGCATTTCATTGAGCTAGTTTAAAGCATTCCATTCCCTTTGTTCACATAGCGAGAGCATGGTGCATTTGGTCTAGGAATAGTGAGTCAATTGTGCGAGAGTTCGTTGATTCTACTTGAGTGATTTGCATGGTCATTAATTGCACATCGTTGCTTGAGATTCAATCTAGCTTTCATGAACCTTGAGCTTGAAGAAACCCCTTGCTAGACTAAACTCTTTTCTCTCTTGTTTGATCCTCAATTTCACTTGTCAACTTTGCCTTGTTTGTTTATGTTTTTAAATTGTTTTCTTTTCAAAACCAAATCTCAATTTAAATGTTTAGACCGTTCATGAATTTTGTGAGTATTAGCCTACGAGAGGACCTCGAGGAATACGACCTTGATAAATTCCTTATCATGTTTTTGGCGCCGTTGCCGGGGACCTCTCATTCCTAAGAAAGCAATTATTAGTGAACCGATCTTTACACTTCCTTCCAATTTCCTTTTTGCTTCCCTATTTCTTTTTGTTACTATGTTATCCCGCACCGTTATATTACTCGGGTGTGTTTGTTGTGCTTGTTTGCAGGAGATTGGTGTTAGTGCATGAGGCGTTCAGCTCGTCTTCAAGCACGAATCCAAGGACTAGAACAAGTGATCGATCTACCAACTATTCCCCCACCTTCTACAGTTGAAGAAGAAGAGGTTGATCTTACCTCACACCACACTATGTCTCAACACGGAGATGACGATGACCAATCGGTACATTCACATCACACTAATGAAGATGATCAATCGCAAAGAGGTGCGAGGCGCACACTAGCCGATTATGCTCGCCCAACCCTCGAAGGGGCAGCCTCGAGTATCGTGCGAAGACTGGTAAATGCAAGAAACTTCGAGTTGAAGCCTAATATGATTCAGATGGTGCAGAACGGAGTGGTTTTCAACGGTATTGATGGAGAGTGCCGTCTAGACACTTGAAGGATTTCCTAGAGATATGCGATACGGTGAAGAAAGATCAAGTTCACCCGGATTGTGTGCGACTCCGACTCTTCCCTTCTCCCTCAAAGGTAGAGCCAAGTCTTGGTTGGAGAACCAAGCTAGTCGACAATTCACTACATGGGAGGGATTAGCCGAAGCCTTCCTCGAGGAGTTCTTTCCCCCTTACATGACGGATGCATTTCGAGATCGTATCAACCACTTCACTCAACACAAGGGAGAGCTCTTCCATGAAACTTGGAATAGGTTTGAAGCCCTTCTTCGGGCTTGTCCTCATCACAACTTTGCCGAATGAAGCTTGGCGGATATCTTTGCTAGGTCCCTTGACTTTGAGAATACAAGGATGATCAACCAAGCCACCGGAGGTGATCTAAGGATGCTCACCCCCGAGGATGCTCTAGAACTCTTTGCGGAGATGGCCAACAAGACGAGGAGTTGGTCTCGACAACAACCTCCAAGGACTAAGTATGGGAGCGACACTCACTACGACTCTAGAGCTATAAGTGTTGATGCACCAAAGGATTCAACTAGCTATGGAAAGAAGCCTAAGTTATCCGGGGCATCGAGATGAAGATGACCCTATGTTTGCACTCCTCATGTTTAAGATCGATAATATGGCATCCCAAGTAAGTAACCTAAGCATGCCTAAGCATCCCTCAAAGGTTCCATCATCACATGTGGGTAATCCCCCAGTGGCTTCAATATATTGTTGTGAATGTTGTGGGGGACAAGGCCATGATGTTAGTGCTTGCCCTTCCGCCACTCCTGAGCTTGGCCAAGGCGACCATGAGGAGGTAAGCTTCGCACAAGGTCAAGGTTTCCATGGTAATTTCAGTCCCCAAGGTAACTATCAAGGTAGCTATAACCGACCTTGGAGCAACAAGTCCAACCAAGGTTACCAAGGCCAAGGGAGTCAAGGTAGTGGCTATAACAAGGGTTACAACCAAGGAGATCAAGGAGGATATCAAGGTTATAGAGGGTATCAAGGTAACCCATGGTCTCAAGGAAGTAACCTAACCCAAGGTAGTCAATGGACTCAAGGAGGACCCCAAGGTCAAGGGAGCCAAGGGGGAAATCAATGGAATCAAAGTGGACATCCAAGTCAAGGTTCCCAAGGTCCTACCCCACTGGGAATGTACAACCATAGAGGTGAAGGACCACCCGATTTCAACAAGCCTCCTCAAAACAAAGACGGTGGTTCTTCGATCTCTCAAGAAAATACCAACGCGGCGATGATTCAACTCATCAAAAATCAACAAGCCTCAATTGCCAATTTGGAGAACCAATTGGGACATATTTCTAAGGCACTCTCGGAGCGACCCTCGGGCACTTTACCTTCCAACACCAAGGTCAATCCCAAGGTCCCGAGGAGCTTATGTTGGTAACTTTGAGGAGTGGTAAGCAAGTACAAGATGCCATACCTAAGGTGGTGAGTGCTAAAGATGATGATTTGGTTGTAGTTGAAGATGTTGACTCTGATGATGACACGGATAAGATCAAAGTTAAAGATAGAGGAGCCAAGGCTAAAGAAGCTTCTAAATTGACCAATAAGGTTGGTTCTCAAGAGGCTACGACGAGTGCTACTCCGGTCTCTCCTCCGCACCGGTTGTTCCTCCGTACAAGCCTAAGCCACCTTATCCTTCTCGTTTGAAGCCGGATTCCATGGAAAAGGACTTCAAAAGGTTTGTTGAGATTCTTGACAAGGTGCAATTTACAATGCCTTTTGGAGAAGCAATCACCAAGATGCCTCAATATGTAAAGTTCATGAAGGAGATCTTCACCAACAAACGCAAGCTAACGGATGTCACCTCGGCAAAGCTTAACGAACAATGCTCCGCCATTCTCTCTAAGCAACCACCGGAAAAGCTTAAGGATCTAGGTAGCTTTACTATATCCTTGCACTATTGGTGAGCATGCAATAAGTAGAGGCTTAGCCGACTTGGGTGTTAGTATCAATGTTATGCCATATTGCATGTTTCAGAAGCTAGGCCTAGGGAAATTAAAACCAACCCTCATGAATGTTCAATTAGTGGATAAGTCCATGAAATCCCCTCGCGGTATTGTTGAGGACGTGTTGGTTAAGGTTGGTGCTTTTGAATTTCTTGTGGATTTTGTTATTCTAGATGCTATGGGTGGTGCCGATGTGCCTTTGATTTTAGGACGACCTTTCTTAGCAACTTCTCGTGCTTTGATTGATGTTTATGGCGGTAAACTCACCCTTAGGGTCGATAATGAATGCATGATCTTTGACCGCTCAAATGGCATGGAGTTTACTTTGTCTTATGCTAGTCACCATGATCCTAAGAATCCGCATGAGCTTACTTCAGCTACTAATAGCACTAACCTTGTCCGTCATAGTCTTGCGGAGTTGTTTGCCATTAGTGATGTGCAGGAAAAGACGAATGAAGTAAATGAGACTCCACCTTTTGTACTCCCGAAGACACCACCTAAGGCTAAGAAGAAAGGTGAGAAGAAGCCAACTGAGAAAGGAAAGGAAGCCGCACCAATGGGCGAGACGAGCAGGACTAAGAAGCCACCCGATGAAAGGCTTAACTCTAAGTGGTTTGGTCCCTTCTCCATTGCTCCCGCCTCGCCATCCGGGAAATCCATGCTCATTCCACCCGAAGTTGGTAAGGTACAATTCAAGTTTCGTGTGCCATGCGAAGGTAATGACATCGACTTCAAGGAGGTGATGAGTTGGGATGGTTTTACTTAGCTTATTCCTTGTGCTTTCGTCTAGCTAGAGACGTTAAAGAAGCACTTCATGGGAGGCACCCCTTGTTATCCTTACCTTTTCGCCTTTATGTTTTATTGTTGTTTTAGTTCGTTGAATAAGATGTTGGCAAGCACTTAGGGGAGTTTGAGGTTTGGTGTGATTATTTCTTGGTAGAAGTCTAATGTTTTACTTGGTTGATTTGCATGATATGAGTTGAATGTCGATTCCCTCTACTTTAGAATCATTCAGTTCTTGACTTGTGGTGTTCAATTGACTTCAAACTTTCACAATGACGTTTAGACTGTCCCACTTAGAACCTATGACCAGCATGCTAGCACTGATATCAAATGAGTCTAGGCCAGAACAGAGATTTTATCACTCTTGTATGTTGGTTGATTGGTTGATACATGTTTTTGTAACGCTCGATAACACCAGTCTAAGATGATGAAGGCAATCAGAATTTCCACCCCTTTTCCATGTTTTCTTCACCTTTTTGATTTGTGGCTTGAGATTAGACGGAATCCAATTCGAAATCTTGTGTGGAAGTTGTAAGGGGCTAAGGATCAAGTGGCTAATGTCAAAAGAAAATGTTCAAAAGGAAAAAAAGAGAGAAAAGCTAAGCTAGGCAAGCTCGGCACCTAAGTGAAGTGTCGGGTTAAGCACTAGCAAAGGCAAAAGCTGTGAGCTAGGCCGGTTCAACACCTTAGTGAAGTGTTGGATCGAGCACCAGTATGTAGTAGAAAAAAAACAAAGAAAAAAAAATAAAAGAAAAGAAAAAAATGAGAATGAAAAGAAAAGAAAAAAAGAGTTCTCAAATGTAGCCCTTGAACCTATGCCCGAGTTTGTAAAGAGCGGATCTAGAAGCAAATGAAGTCGAGTCGATAGCCACATCGTAATCACTCACCACTTTAAAAAATTTCCTTATCTCCATCTATTTCATTCCATTTCCCGAGTTCAAGTCCTTTTAATTAGAGTTGGTGTTGTCGTGGTCGGTTTTTGCTGTGTCCCAATCAACCACTACTTGAAGTGTGCAGAAAATAGTGAGGTCCAGACTTGTTTAGTTGACGTTCTTGCATGTGTAGGTTTAGTTTGTTCGTGGAACAGTTTAAGCCGAATTGTTATTGCTTGAATCTCAATGGACCGATCTTGTAATTTGTGAATTTGGATGTTTTCTAATTCATTTGCTTGAGGACAAGCAAAGGTTAGTCGTAGGGGAATTTGATGTGACTTTATTTGGTGCATTTTAAGCCTTTGATTAGCCTAAGGATCTTCCATGTTTGATCTCATTTTGCTATGATTTATATGCTTTTATGGATGTTTTATGCAAAGTGCCCTTTTGTTGTCCGGTTGCTACTTTGAGGCCAATTCCTGTCTATTGTAGTTGTTTTCTTGGCATTTTCAGGTCTTGGCATCGTAGTACTGGTGACAAGGAGCATGTAGGATCAAACGGGAGGTCAATCAGAGCTAGGACGGAGGAGATATGGCCGATGCAAGTTTGGGAAAATGCACCTTTTAGCTAAAGAAGTTTTCGGCCGAGAACTCTAAGTTCTCGGCCGAAAACCGTATGCATTTTCAAACAGAAGGAAGCAGAAGATCAACTTTTGATTGATGAAGGAATTTTCGGCGAAAACCCTTGACAGTTTTCACCAAAAATTTATGAAGGAATGCACAGCCAGTCGGTATTTTCAAAGCTATTTTGGCGAAAATCTTACAGAATTTTCATCGAAAATACCAGGCCATTCTGGTGCAGTATTTAAGGACGGAAGAGGCAAAAATTGAGGGGTATTCATTCAACACATTATTATTATTATACATCACCGACTCCTCTCTCCCAATTCCTCATCACCATCGCCGATCACATCCTCTCAACCAAACACCAACCTCCCTCAATTGTTCATCAACTTGAAGATCTAAGTGAAGCCTTCTACCCTTGGATTGGAGCTTGAAGAGCTAAGTGGGAAGATCCTCCATGGAAGCAAGGATGGTCTCCTCTACCCAAATTCAGGTTTCTCCCATGGTTAAGCTAGGCTAAGCTTAGGTTTAGTTTAGTGAGGGATGGATCAAGCTAGGATGGGTGATTGATTGTATGGATTGAGTTTCTCATAGCCATTTGTGTAAGATGATGATCCTAGACCTTGTGCTTTGTAGCCATTAGAGCTTGTGTTGTTCTTTTGGTATTTTTATGTCTTTCAATACATGAGAATGATTGATTGATGTTGATCTAAGGTTGTAGGATTGTAATTGGATGATTTGAGAGATTGGATTATCAAGTTACAACCATTTTGAGCTTGTTTTTCCTTGTTGACATTTTATCAAACACTTGGTGTGCATTGAGTTTTCTTTCATTTGAAGGTTGAAAGACCCTTGTGATTGCTAGACTAGTGTTTTATGATTGACATGAGAGTGTCTTGCATCATTTACCTTGTGCTAGATGATTGTTGATATAGAATTCAAGTTCCAAGCATTTCATTGAGCTAGTTTAAAGCATTCCATTCCCTTGTTCACATAGCGAGAGCATGGTGCATTTGGTATAGGAATAGTGAGTCAATTGTGCGAGAGTTCGTTGATTCTACTTGAGTGATTTGCATGGTCATTAATTGCACATCGTTGCTTGAGATTCAATCCAACTTTCATGAACCTTGAGCTTGAAGAAACCCCTTGCTAGACTAAACTCTTTTCTCTCTAGTTTGATCCTCAATTTCACTTGTCAACTTTGCCTTGTTTGTTTATGTTTTTAAATTGTTTTCTTTTCAAAACCAAATCTCAATTTAAATGTTTAGACCGTTCATGAATTTTGTGAGTATTAGCCTATGAGAGGACCTCGAGGAATACGACCTTGATAAATTCCTTATCATGTTTTTGGCGCCGTTGCCGGGGACCTCTCATTCCTAAGAAAGCAATTATTAGTGAACCGATCTTTACACTTCCTTCCAATTTCCTTTTTGCTTCCCTATTTCTTTTTGTTACTATGTTATCCCGCATCGTTATATTACTCGGGTGTGTTCGTTGTGCTTGTTTGCAGGAGATTGGTGTTAGTGCATGAGGCGTTCAGCTCGTCTTCAAGCACGAATCCAAGGACTAGAACAAGTGATCGATCTACCAACTACTCCCCCACCTTCTACAGTTGAAGAAGAAGAGGTTGATCTTACCTCACACCACACTATGTCTCAACACGGAGATGACGATGACCAATCGGTACATTCACATCACACTAATGAAGATGATCAATCGCAAAGAGGTGCGAGGCGCACACTAGCCGATTATGCTCGCCCAACCCTCGAAGGGGCAGCCTCGAGTATCGTGCGAAGACCGATAAATGCAAGAAACTTCGAGTTGAAGCCTAATATGATTCAGATGGTGCAGAACGGAGTGGTTTTCAACGGTATTGATGGAGAGTGCCGTCTAGACACTTGAAGGATTTCCTAGAGATATGTGATACGGTGAAGAAAGATCATGTTCACCCGGACACTACAACAGACGGACGATTTAGTGGCAGGCCGCGTCGTGCTTTGTGGCAGGCAGCCTGCCACTAAACACAGTGCTTACTCGCAGGCGGGGCCTGCCACTAAGCACGACGCGGCCTACGAGTAAAGCAGCTGCGAGGAAGCCCAACACGTGGCAGGCCCCGCCTGCGAGTAAGCTACTCGCAGGCAGGTGGTTAGTGGCAGGCGCCTGCCACTAAGCTTAGTGGCAGGCAGGTGGTTAGTGGCAGGCGCCTGCCACTAAGCTTAGTGGCAGGCCATTGGTTAGTGGCAGGCGCCTGCCACTAAGCTTAGTGGCAGGCCATTGGTTAGTGGCAGGCGCCTGCCACTAAGCTTAGTGGCAGGCGCGTGGTTAGTGGCAGGCCGCCTGCCACTAATATTAGTCACTTAAGTTTATGATTATTACTGTCTAGTCACTAAATTTCTGTTTTTTCATGTGTCATTCCCGTTGTTTCTAGGCAGTCACTTAACTTTCTGATTATTGTTATCTGGTCACTAAATTTCTGATCTTTTCTGTTTCATCCCTTTTCGTTTATAGGTAGTCACTCAACTTTTTTATCATTGCTATATGGTCACTAAATTTCTAGTTATCCCAATCGTTTCATCCCCATCTTGAAACCCTATGTCAATGGTGGTTTCAGATACATGAACTAAGTCGCCTTCCTGAAAAAGCTCCTCACATGTCAATTTTTGGCCTTAACAATCCATCTTTATAGTCTATGAACTTCTTCACCAGTGCAGAGAGATTGTGTGTTGTGGGCTTAGATTTGGAAGAAATGGGTTTCAATTGGGAGAGATCGGATGGTTTATTGGATTTAACGAGGGCTTTTGAGAAGGAGGAGGAAGAAGAAGATGCGGAAGAGTGGGAAGAATGGTAGGAATTGTAGCGGGACCCCATTAATGATGTGAAGAAGAAAATAAAGATGAGAGTTTTGATTGAAGAGGATGGGAATCAAGGAAGTGAAGCGGAGGAATTTGAGGAAGAAGAAAAAAAATGGAAAGAAAGATATATGGAGGCGCGGAGGGAGGATTTGTTTCAGCGAAAGTGAATTTCATAGGAGCAGACAAGCTAGTGGCAGGCCGGGCTTACTTGCAGGCCGCCTGCCACAAGCTAGTGGCAGGCCGGGCTTACTCGCAGGCCGCCTGCCACAAGCTAGTGGCAGGCCGGGCTTACTCGCAGGCCGCCTGCCACTAGCTAGTGGCAGACCGCGCTTACTCGCAGGCCGCCTGCCACTAACAGCTGGCAGGCCTGCTGTTACTTGCAGCCCACAAGGCTGCCTGCCACTAAGCCCACCCCGCCTGCCACTAGCTTAGTGGCAGGCAGCCCGTTCGCCTGCGAGTAAATCATCTTTATGTTGTAGTGGGATTGTGTGCGACTCCGACTCTTCCCTTCTCCCTCAAAGGTAGAGCCAAGTCTTGGTTGGAGAACCAACCTAGTCGACAATTCACTACATGGGAGGGATTAGCCGAAGCCTTCCTCGAGGAGTTCTTTCCCCCTTACATGACGGATGCATTTCGAGATCGTATCAACCACTTCACTCAACACAAGGGAGAGCTCTTCCATGAAACTTGGAATAGGTTCCAAGCCCTTCTTAGGGCTTGTCCTCATCACAACTTTGCCGAATGGAGCTTGGCGGATATCATTGCTAGGTCCCTTGACTTTGAGAATACAAGGATGATCAACCAAGCCACCGGAGGTGATCTAAGGATGCTCACCCCCGAGGATGCTCTAGAACTCTTTGCGAAGATGCCAACAAGACGAGGAGTTCGTCTCGACAACAACCTCCAAGGACTAAGTATGGGAGCGACACTCACTACGACTCTAGAGCTATAAGTGTTGATGCGCCAAAGGATTCAACTAGCTATGGAAAGAAGCCTAAGTTACCGGGGCATCGAGATGAAGATGACCCTATGTTTGCACTCCTCATGTCTAAGATCGATGCTATGGCATCCCAAGTAAGTAACCTAAGCATCCCTCCAAGGTTCCATCATCACATGTGGGTAATCCCCCAGTGGCTTCAATATATTGTTGTGAATGTTGTGGGGGACAAGGCCATGATGTTAGTACTTGCCCTTCCGCCACACCTGAGCTTGGCCAAGGCGACCATGAGGAGGTAAGCTTCGCACAAGGCCAAGGTTTCCATGGTAATTTCAGTCCCCAAGGTAACTATCAAGGTAGCTATAACCGACCTTGGAGCAACAAGTCCAACCAAGGTTACCAAGGCCAAGGGAGTCAAGGTAGTGGCTATAACAAGGGTTACAACCAAGGAGATCAATGAGGATATCAAGGTTATAGAGGGTATCAAGGTAACCCATGGTCTCAAGGAAGTAACCTAACCCAAGGTAGTCAATGGACTCAAGGAGGACCCCAAGGTCAAGGGAGCCAAGGGGGAAATCAATGGAATAAAAGTGGACATCCAAGTCAAGGTTCCCAAGGTCCTACCCCACCGGGAATGTACAACCATAGAGGTGAAGGACCACCCGGTTTCAACAAGCCTCCTCAAAACAAAGACGGTGGTTCTTCGATCTTTCAAGAGGATACCAACGCAGCGATGATTCAACTCATCAAAAATCAACAAGCCTCAATTGCCAATTTGGAGAACCAATTGGGACATATTTCTAAGGCACTCTCGGAGCGACGCTCGGGCACTTTACCTTCCAACACCGAGGTCAATCCCAAGGTCCCCGAGGAGCTTATGATGGTAACTTTGAGGAGTGGTAAGCAAGTACAAGATGCCATACCTAAGGTGGTGAGTGCTAAAGACGATGATTTGGTTGTAGTTGAAGATGTTGACTCTGATGATGACACGGATAAGATCGAAGTTAAAGATAGAGGAGCCAAGGCTAAAGAAGCTTCTAAATTGACCAATAAGGTTGGTTCTCAAGAGGCTACGACGAGTGCTACTCCGGTCTCTCCTCCCGCACCGGTTGTGCCTCCGTACAAGCCTAAGCCACCTTATCCTTCTCGTTTGAAGCCGGATTCCATGGAAAAGGACTTCAAAAGGTTTGTTGAGATTCTTGGCAAGGTGCAATTTACAATGCCTTTTGGAGAAGCAATCACCAAGATGCCTCAATATGCAAAGTTCATGAAGGAGATCTTCACCAACAAACGCAAGCTAACGGATGTCACCTCGGCAAAGCTTAACGAACAATGCTCCGCCATTCTCTCTAAGCAACCACCGGAAAAGCTTAAGGATCCATGTAGCTTTACTATTCCTTGCACTATTGGTGAGCATGCAATAAGTAGAGGCTTAGCCGACTTGGGTGTTAGTATCAATGTTATGCCATATTGCATGTTTCAGAAGATAGGCCTAGGGAAATTAAAACCAACCCTCATGAATGTTCAATTAGCGGATAAGTCCATGAAATCCCCTCGCGGTATTGTTGAGGACGTGTTGGTTAAGGTTGGTGCTTTTCAATTTCTTGTGGATTTTGTTATTCTAGATGCTATGGGTGGTGCCGATGTGCCTTTGATTTTAGGACGACCTTTATTAGCAACTTCTCGTGCTTTGATTGATGTTTATGGCGGTAAACTCACCCTTAGGGTCGATAATGAATGCATGATCTTTGACCGCTCAAATGGCATGGAGTTTACTTTGTCTTATGCTAGTCACCATGATCCTAAGAATCCGCATGAGCTTACTTCAGCTACTAATAGCACTAACCTTGTCCGTCATAGTCTTGCAGAGTTGTTTGCCATTAGTGATGTGCAGGAAAAGACGGATGAAGTAAATGAGACTCCACCTTTTGTACTCCCGAAGACACCACCTAAGGCTAAGAAGAAAGGTGAGAAGAAGCCAACTGAGAAAGGAAAGGAAGCCGCACCAATGGGCGAGACGAGCAGGACTAAGAAGCCACCCGATGAAAGGCTCAACTCTAAGTGGTTTGGTCCCTTCCCCATTGCTCCCGCCTCGCCATCCGGGAAATCCATGCTCATTCCACCCGAAGTTGGTAAGGTACAATTCAAGTTTCGTGTGCCATGCGAAGGTAATGACATCGACTTCAAGGAGGTGATGAGTTGGGGTGGTTTTACTTAGCTTATTCCTTGTGCTTTCGTCTAGCTAGAGACGTTAAAGAAGCGCTTCATGGGAGGCACCCCATGTTATCCTTACCTTTTCGCTCTTATGTTTTAGTGTTGTTTTAGTTCGTTGAATAAGATGTTGGCAAGCACTTAGGAGGATCACTCTTCACAATGAGCGTCATGGGACTCTTCTACTACCATTGCTTCCTATGCTCCTCTCTACCAACGCGGTAACTTCGTTCCACCCTACCCTCTCTCTCTTGATCATTGAGGACAATGCTCATGTTAGTCGTAGGGGAGTTTGAGGTTTGGTGTGATTATTTCTTGGTAAAAGTCTAATGTTTTACTTGGTTGATTTGCATGATCTGAGTTGAATGTCGATTCCCTCTACTTTAGAATCATTCAGTTCTTGACTTGTGGTGTTTAATTGACTTCAAACTTTCACAATGACGTTTAGACTGTCCCACTTAGAACCTATAACCAGCATGCTAGCACTGATATCAAATGAGTCTAGGCCAGAACAGAGATTTTATCACTCTTGTATGTTGGTTGATTGGTTGATACATGTTTTTGTACCGCTCGATAACACCAGTCTAAGATGATGAAGGCAATCAGAATTTCCACCCCTTTTCCATGTTTTCTTCACCTTTTTGATTTACGGAATCCAATTCGAAATCTTGTGTGGAAGTTGTAAGGGGTTAAGGATCAAGTGGCTAATGTCAAAAGAAAATGTTCAAAAGGAAAAAAAAGAGAAAAGCTAAGCTAGGCAAGCTCGGCACCTAAGTGAAGAGTCGGGTTGAGCACTAGCAAAGGCAAAAGCTGTGAGCTAGGCCGGTTCAACACCTAAGTGAAGTGTTGGATCGAGCACTAGTATGCAGTAGAAAAAAAACAAAGAAAAAAAATAAAAGAAAAGAAAAAAAATGAGAATGAAAAGAAAAGAAAAAAAAGAGTTCTCAAATGTAGCCCTTGATCCTATGCCCGAGTTTGTAAAGAGCGGATCTAGAAGCAAATGAAGTCGAGTCGATAGCCACATCGTAATCACTCACCACTTTCAAAAATTTCCTTATCTCCATCTATTTCATTCCATTTCCCGAGTTCAAGTCCTTTTAATTAGAGTTGGTGTTGTCGTGGTCGGTTTTTGCTGTGTCCCAATCAACCACTACTTGAAGTGTGCAGAAAATAGTGAGGTCCAGACTTGTTTGGTTGACGTTCTTGCATGTGTAGGTAATAAACTTGATAAAATCGGGTTTACCAAGGTCGTATTCCTCGAGGTTCTCTCAATGGCCTCTACTCACATTCCTCGTAGACGGTCTATTCATTTGAAAGGAGTTTTGATTTGAAAAAGACTTTAAAAACTTAAAGGCAACTAAAAGGAAGAAAGAAAGAATAATGAGGTGCAAGTCAAAGACAAAGGGGCTCTCTTGGTGGGTAGTTTCATCATGCTCAAGATGACTAATTGAACAAACAAGTCAATCAAGATCGAGTTTGCACTCGGATGACCATGCATTTCACTTTTTTAGACTCGATGCACTCTCGTAGCACCTAATCCCTATCCCAATACCACTCAATTTAGGCTCTCGCTCTCAAACTAAGTGAAAAAAGGATGCATTCTAAGTGTTTGATGAAATGCCAAGACACAAGACCCTCTCTTAAGACTCTATGACCACAAGGCTAGGCACAACACTCTCATATCAATGCCCTAACACTAAGAGATTCACCCAAAAAGCCCTTTCAAACTCAATTGAATGAAATTCCACATGCACACCAAGTGTTCGATAAAATGCCCAAGAGAGAAATCAAGTGAAAATGGTTGAAATAAGATGATCTAATCTCTTAGAACACACTCACTTCAATCCCTAGACCTACAATCTATGCAATTCAAGCACTCTCATGCATCAAATTACAATGAATGGACCAAATTAAGCAAACATGGCAAAAAATGGCATTAAGAACAAGTCTAGGAATCATCCTCATACAACCAAGATCAATCATGGCAAGTTCTATACAATCATCTCCCTATCATAGCACAACTAATCTACCCATCCAAGATGAACCCTAGAAAATCAGCCACACATGGCCAAGGGAGTAAAGAGAGAAGAAGGAAGAATGGTCACCAAGAACACCATGGATGAATCCTTGAGATGATCTTCACTTCTCCACTTGTAAGCACTTCTCCCAAGGTTTGTTGGCTTCAATCCTAGCTCCAATGGCTTCAAATTGCTCCAAAAACGTGCTCTAGGGTTTGAGGGTTCGTGGAAATGTATTTTGGGGTTCAAGAGATAGCATAGAATTCTTCAAAATGGCCAAAAACAAGAGTATAAATAGTGCAGGGGACAGTGCACGGCGTGCACCTATGCACGGCGTGCAGGGTGCACGGCGTGCAAGGCTGCACGGCATGCACCTTGGAGCTGAATCTTCTTTCGGAGCCTCCTGGACAGCCCGTGCACCAAACCGTGCACGGTGCACGGCGTGTATCATGCACGGCGTGCACATCTGCACGGCGTGCACCCCTGCACTCTGCAGAAAGCTCGATCTTGCCACGTCCATATCTCCTCCGTCCTAGCTCTGATTGACCTCCCGTTTGATCCTACGTGCTCCTTGTCACCAGTACTACAATGCCAAGACCTGAAAATACAAAGAAAACACCTCCAATAGACATGGAATTGGCCTCAAAGTGGCAACCGGGCAACAGAATAGCACTTAGCACAAAACTCCGATAAAAACACATTAAGCACGGCATTTAAGAATCAAACACGGGCATTTCAAAGGTCATTCATAAGCTTAAAATGCACTAATTAAAGTCACATCAAATTCCCCTATGACTAAGCTTTGCTTGTCCTCAAGCAAATGAATTAGAAAACATCCAAGTTCACAAATGACAAGTTCGGTCCATTGAGATTCAAGCAATCACAATTTAGTTTAAACTGTTCCACGAACAAACTAAACCTACACATGCAAGAACATCAACCAAACAAGTCCAAACCTCACTAATTTCTGCCCACTTCAAGTAGTGGTTGATTGGGACACAACAAAACCGACCACGACAACACCAACTCTAATCAAAAGGACTTGAAATCGGGACATGGATCGTAAGTGGTGAGTGATTATGATGTGGCTATCGACTCGACTTCATCCGCTTCTAGATCCGCACTTCACAAAACTCTGGCTAGGATCAAGGGCTACATGTGAGAACTATTTTTCTCTCTTTTTTTTTCTTACTGCATACTAGTGCTCGATTCAACACTTCACTTAGGTGTTGAACCTGCCTAGCTCACAGCCTTTGCCCTTTTGCTTAGTGCTCAACCCGACACTTCACTTAGGTGCCGAGCTTGCCTAGCTTTTCTTTTGAGCATTTTTTTTCTTCACAATTTAGCCACTTGATCCTTAGCCCCTTACAACTTCCACACAAGATTTCGAATTGGATTCCGTCTAATCTCAAGCCACAATCACGAAGGATTAAAAAGAGAATGAAAAACATGGAAGAGGGGAAGAAATTCTGATTGCCTTCATCATCCTAGACCGGTGTTATCGAGTGGTATAAAAACACGTATCAACCAATCAACCAACATACAAGAGTGATAAAATCTCAGTTCTGGTCCAGACTCATTTGATATTAGTGCTAACACGCCGGTTATAGGTTCTAAGCAGGACAGTCTAATCGTCATTGTGAAAGCTTGAAGTCAATTAAACACTAAACGTCAAGAACCGAACGATTCTACAATAGAGGAATTCGACATTCAATTAAGATCATGCAACGCATCAGAACATAGCTTTAGACTTTTACCGACAAATAATCACACCAAAACTCAAACTCCCCTACGACTAACATGAGCATTGTCCTCAATGATCAAGAGAGAGAGGGTAAGGTGGAACGAAGTTACCGCATTGGTAGAGAGGAGCATAGGACGTAATAGAGGTGAAAAAGTTCCATGATGATCCTTGGTGAAGAGTGATCCAAAATGCTTGCCAAACCTTATTCAAAAAGCTAAAACAACATAAAAACCTCAAAGAACAATTAAAAACAAAAGATTAAGGATAACATGGGGTGCCTCCCAATAAGCGCTTGGTTAACGTCTTAAGCTCGACGAAGCACACGGACCAGCTAAGTAAAACCATCCCAACTCAGTACCTCTTTGAAATCGAAGTCATTACCTTGGCATGGCACACGGAACTTGAATTGAACCTTACCGACTTCGGGAGGTGTGAGCTCGGATTTCCCGGATGATGAAGTGTGAGCAATGGAGAAGGGGCCAAACCACTTGGAGTGAATTCTCTCATCGGGTGGCTTCTTAGTCTTGCTAGTCTCACCCATCGGTGCGGCTTCCTTGCCCTTCTCGGGTGGCTTCTCCACACCTTTCTTCTTAGCCTTAGGTGGAGTCTTCTTTACTTCATCCTTTTTCTCCTGCACATCACTAAGAGAAAACAACTCCGCAAGACTATGACGGACAAGGTTAGTGCTATTAGTAGCCGAAGTAAGCTCGTGCGGATTCTTAGGATCATGGTGACTAGCATAAGACAAAGTAAACTCCATGCCATTTGAACGGTCAAAGATCATGCATTCATTATCGACCCTAAGTGTAAGTTTACCACCGTAGACATCAATCAAAGCACGAGAGGTTGCTAAGAAAGGTCGTCCTAGAATCAAAGGCACATCGGTACCACCCATAGCATCTAGAATAACAAAATCCACAAGGAATTCAAAAGCACCAACCTTAACCAACACATCTTCGACAATACCACGAGGGGATGTCACAGATTTATCCGCTAATTGAACATTCATTTGAGTTGGTTTTAGTTTCCCTAGGCCTAACTTCTTAAACATGCAATATGGCATAACATTGATACTAGCACCCAAATCGGCTAAGCCTCTACTTATTGCATGTTCACCAATAGTGCAAGGAATAGTAAAACTACCTGGATCCTTAAGCTTTTCCGGTGGCCTCTTAGAGAGAATGGCGGAGCATTGTTCGTTGAGCTTTGCCGAAGTCACATCCGTAAGCTTGCGTTTGTTGGTGAAGATCTCTTTCATGAACTTTGCATATTGAGGCATCTTGGTGATTGCTTCTCCAAAAGGCATTGTGAATTGCACCTTGTCAAGAATCTCAATAAACCTCTTGAAATCTTTTTCCATGGAATCCGGCTTCAAGCGAGAAGGATAAGGTGGTTTAGGCTTGTACGGAGGCACAACCGGTGCGGGAGGAGAGACCGGAGTGGCACTCGTCGTAGCCTCTTGAGAACCAACCGTATTGGTCATCTTAGAAGCTTCTTTAGCCTTGGCTCTTCTATCTTTAACCTCAATCTTATCCGTGTCATCATCGGAAACCACGTCTTCAACTATAACCAAATCATCATCTTGAGCACTTACCACCTTAGGTATGGCATCTTGTACTTGCTTACCACTCCTCAAAGTTACCATCATAAGCTCCTCGGGACCCTTGGGATTGACCTCGGTGTTGGCGGGTAAACTACCTTTAGGTCGCTCCGAGAGTGCCTTAGAAATATGTCCTAATTGGTTCTCCAAATTGGCAATTGAAGCTTGTTGATTCTTGATGAGTTGGATCATTGCCGCATTGGTGTCTTCTTGAGAGATCGAAGAACCACCCTCCTTATTTTGAGGAGGCTTGTTGAACCCGGGTGGTCCTTCACCTCTATGGTTGTACATTCCCGGTGGGGTAGGACCTTGGAAACCTTGACTTGGATGTCCACTTTGATTCCATTGATTTCCCCCTTGGTGCCCTTGACCTTGGGGTCCTCCTTGAGTCCCTTGGCTACCTTGGTTTAGGTTACTTCCTTGAGACCATTGGTTGCCTTGATAACCCCTATAACCTTGATAACCTCCTTGATTTCCTTGGTTGTAGCCCTTGCTATAACCACTACCTTGACTCCCTTGGCCTTGGTAACCTTGGTTAGACTTGTTGTACCAAGGTCGGTTATAGGTACCTTGATAGTTACCTTGGGGGCTGAAATTACCATGGAAACCTTGACCTTGTGCGAAGCTTACCTCCTCAAGGTTGCCTTGGCCAAGTTCAGGAGTGGTGGAAGGACAAGCACTAACATCGTGATCTTGACCCCCACAACCCTCACAACAATATATAGAAGCAACCGGTGGATTACCCACATGAGATGATTGAACCTTGGAGGGATGCTTAGGCATACTTAGGTTGCTTACTTGTGAAGCCATGGCGTCGATCTTAGACATAAGGAGAGCGATCATTGGATCATCTTCATCTCGATGTCCCGGTAACTTATGCTTCTTCCATAGGTGGATGACTCCTTTGGTGCATCAACACTTACGAACCGAGAGTCATAGTGCGTGTCACTTCCATACTTAGACTTAGGAGGTTGTTGTCGAGACCAACTCCTTGTCTTGTTGGCCATCTCCGCGAAGAGTTCTAGAGCATCTTCGGGAGTGAGCATCCTTAAGTCACCTCCGGCGGCTTGGTTGATCATCCTTGTATTCTCAAAATCAAGGGACCTAGCAAAGATGTCCGCCAAGCTCCATTCGGCGAAGTTGTGATGAGGACAAGACCGAAGAATGGCTTGGAACCTATTCCAAGTCTCATGGAAAAGCTCTCCCTTGTGTTGTATGAAGTGGTTGATGCGGTCTCGGATTGCATCCGTCATATAGGGAGGAAAGAATTCTTCAAGGAAAGCTTCGGCTAGACCCTCCCATGTAGTGAATGTTCTACTAGGTTGGTTCTCCAACCAAGACTTGGCTCGACCTTTGAGTGAGAAGGGGAAGAGTCGGAGTCGTATGCAATCCGGGTGAACTTGGTCATTCTTAACCGTGTCACAAATCTCCAAGAAGTCCTTGAGATGCCTAGATGGACATTCACCATCAATGCCATTGAACACCACTCCATTTTGAACCATTTGGATCATATTAGGCTTGAGCTCAAAGTTCCTAGCATTGACGGGTCTTCGAACAATGCTAGAGGCTGCCCCTTCAAGAGTAGGACGAGCATAATCCGCCAAGGTACGTCTTGCACCCCTTTGTGAGTGATCATCATCATTAGTGTGGTGTGAATGTACCGATTGGTCATCGTCATCCCCGTGTTGAGACATAGTGTGGTGTGAGATGCGATCAACTTCTTCTTCTTCAACTATAGGAGGTGGGGAAGTGGTAGGTGACTTGAGCACTTGTTCTAGTCCTTGGATTCGTGCTTGAAGACGAGCTGAACGCCTCATGCACTAACCCAAAATCTCCTACAAACAAGCACAACAAACACACCCGAGTAATACGACAATGCGGAATAACAAAACCAAACAACAAGTAAAAGGAAGCAAAAACTAAATTGGAAGGAAGTGAATAGATCGGTCCACTACTAAGTGCTTTCAAAGGATTGAGAAAGGTCCCCGGCAACGGCACCAAAAACTTGATAAACTTGATAAAATCGGGTTTACCAAGGTCGTATTCCTCGGGGTTCTCTCAATGGCCTCTACTCACATTCCTCGTAGACGGTCTATTCATTTGAAAGGAGTTTTGATTTGAAAAAGACTTTAAAAACTTAAAGGCAACTAAAAGGAAGAAAGAAAGAATAATGAGGTGCAAGTCAAAGACAAAGGGGCTCTCTTGGTGGGTAGTTTCATCATGCTCAAGATGACTAATTGAACAAACAAGTCAATCAAGATCGAGTTTGCACTCGGATGACCATGCATTTCACTTTTTTAGACTCGATGCACTCTCGTAGCACCTAATCCCTATCCCAATACCACTCAATTTAGGCTCTCGCTCTCAAACTAAGTGAAAAAAGGATGCATTCTAAGTGTTTGATGAAATGCCAAGACACAAGACCCTCTCTTAAGACTCTATGACCACAAGGCTAGGCACAACACTCTCATATCAATGCCCTAACACTAAGAGATTCACCCAAAAAGCCCTTTCAAACTCAATTGAATGAAATTCCACATGCACACCAAGTGTTCGATAAAATGCCCAAGAGAGAAATCAAGTGAAAATGGTTGAAATAAGATGATCTAATCTCTTAGAACACACTCACTTCAATCCCTAGACCTACAATCTATGCAATTCAAGCACTCTCATGCATCAAATTACAATGAATGGACCAAATTAAGCAAACATGGCAAAAAATGGCATTAAGAACAAGTCTAGGAATCATCCTCATACAACCAAGATCAATCATGGCAAGTTCTATACAATCATCTCCCTATCATAGCACAACTAATCTACCCATCCAAGATGAACCCTAGAAAATCAGCCACACATGGCCAAGGGAGTAAAGAGAGAAGAAGGAAGAATGGTCACCAAGAACACCATGGATGAATCCTTGAGATGATCTTCACTTCTCCACTTGTAAGCACTTCTCCCAAGGTTTGTTGGCTTCAATCCTAGCTCCAATGGCTTCAAATTGCTCCAAAAACGTGCTCTAGGGTTTGAGGGTTCGTGGAAATGTATTTTGGGGTTCAAGAGATAGCATAGAATTCTTCAAAATGGCCAAAAAACAAGAGTATAATAGTGCAGGGGACAGTGCACGGCGTGTGCACGGGGTGCAAGGCTGCACGGCGTGCACCTTGGAGCTGAATCTTCTTTCGGAGCCTCCTGGACAGCCCATGCACCAAACCGTGCACGGTGCACGGTGTGTATCATGCACGGCGTGCACATCTGCACGACGTGCACCCCTGCACTATGCAGAAAGCTCGATCTTGCCACGTCCATATCTCCTCCGTCCTAGCTCTGATTGACCTCCCGTTTGATCCTACGTGCTCCTTGTCACCAGTACTACAATGCCAAGACCTGAAAATACAAAGAAAACACCTCCAATAGACATGGAATTGGCCTCAAAGTGGCAACCGGGCAACAGAATAGCACTTAGCACAAAACTCCGATAAAAACACATTAAGCACGACATTTAAGAATCAAACACGGGCATTTCAAAGGTCATTCATAAGCTTAAAATGCACTAATTAAAGTCACATCAAATTCCCCTACGACTAAGCTTTGCTTGTCCTCAAGCAAATGAATTAGAAAACATCCAAGTTCACAAATGACAAGTTCGGTCCATTGAGATTCAAGCAATCACAATTTAGTTTAAACTGTTCCACGAACAAACTAAACCTACACATGCAAGAACATCAACCAAACAAGTCCAAACCTCACTAATTTCTGCCCACTTCAAGTAGTGGTTGATTGGGACACAGCAAAACCGACCACGACAACACCAACTCTAATCAAAAGGACTTGAAATCGGGACATGGATCGTAAGTGGTAGTGATTATGATGTGGCTATCGACTCGACTTCATCCGCTTCTAGATCCGCACTTCACAAACTCTGGCTAGGATCAAGGGCTACATGTGAGAACTCTTTTTCTCTCTTTTTTTTTTTCTTACTGCATACTAGTGCTCGATTCAACACTTCACTTAGGTGTTGAACCTGCCTAGCTCACAGCCTTTGCCCTTTTGCTTAGTGCTCAACCCGACACTTCACTTAGGTGCCGAGCTTGCCTAGCTTTTCTTTTGAGCAATTTTTTTTCATCACAATTTAGCCACTTGATCCTTAGCCCCTTACAACTTCACACAAGATTTCGAATTGATTCCGTCTAATCTCAAGCCACAATCACGAAGGATTAAAAAGAGAATGAAAAACATGGAAGAGGGGAAGAAATTCTGATTGCCTTCATCATCCTAGACCGGTGTTATCGAGTGGTATAAAAACACGTATTAACCAATCAACCAACATACAAGAGTGATAAAATCTCAGTTCTGGTCCAGACTCATTTAATATTAGTGCTAACAGCCGGTTATAGGTTCTAAGCAGGACAGTCTAAACGTCATTGTGAAAGCTTGAAGTCAATTAAACACTAAACGTCAAGAACCGAACGATTCTACAATAGAGGAATTCGACATTCAATTAAGATCATGCAACGCATCAGAACATAGCTTTAGACTTTTACCGACAAATAATCACACCAAAACTCAAACTCCCCTACGACTAACATGAGCATTGTCCTCAATGATCAAGAGAGAGAGGGTAAGGTGGAACGAAGTTACCGCATTGGTAGAGAGGAGCATAGGACGTAATAGAGGTGAAAAAGTTCCATGATGATCCTTGGTGAAGAGTGATCCAAAATGCTTGCCAAACCTTATTCAAAAAGCTAAAACAACACAAAAACCTCAAAGAACAATTAAAACAAAAGATTAAGGATAACATGGGGTGCCTCCCAATAAGCGCTTGGTTAACGTCTTAAGCTCGACGAAGCACACGACCAGCTAAGTAAAACCATCCCAACTCATACCTCTTTGAAATCGAAGTCATTACCTTGGCATGGCACACGGAACTTGAATTGAACCTTACCGACTTCGGGAGGTGTGAGCTCGGATTTCCCGGATGATGAAGTGTGAGCAATGGAGAAGGGGCCAAACCACTTGGAGTGAATTCTCTCATCGGGTGGCTTCTTAGTCTTGTAGTCTCACCCATCGGTGCGGCTTCCTTGCCCTTCTCGGGTGGCTTCTCCACACCTTTCTTCTTAGCCTTAGGTGGAGTCTTCTTTACTTCATCCTTTTTCTCCTGCACATCACTAAGAGAAAACAACTCCGCAAGACTATGACGGACAAGGTTAGTGCTATTAGTAGCGAAGTAAGCTCGTGCGGATTCTTAGGATCATGGTGACTAGCATAAGACAAAGTAAACTCCATGCCATTTGAACGGTCAAAGATCATGCATTCATTATCGACCCTAAGTGTAAGTTTACCACCGTAGACATCAATCAAAGCACGAGAGTTGCTAAGAAAGGTCGTCCTAGAATCAAAGGCACATCGGTACCACCCATAGCATCTAGAATAACAAAATCCACAAGGAATTCAAAAGCACCAACCTTAACCAACACATCTTCAACAATACCACGAGGGGATGTCACAGATTTATCCGCTAATTGAACATTCATTTGAGTTGGTTTTAGTTTCCCTAGGCCTAACTTCTTAAACATGCAATATGGCATAACATTGATACTAGCACCCAAATCGGCTAAGCCTCTACTTATTGCATGTTCACCAATAGTGCAAGGAATAGTAAAACTACCTGGATCCTTAAGCTTTTCCGTGGCCTCTTAGAGAGAATGGCGGAGCATTGTTCGTTGAGCTTTGCCGAAGTCACATCCGTAAGCTTGCGTTTGTTGGTGAAGATCTCTTTCATGAACTTTGCATATTGAGGCATCTTGGTGATTGCTTCTCCAAAAGGCATTGTGAATTGCACCTTGTCAAGAATCTCAATAAACCTCTTGAAATCTTTTTCCATGGAATCCGGCTTCAAGCGAGAAGGATAAGGTGGTTTAGGCTTGTACGGAGGCACAACCGGTGCGGGAGGAGAGACCGGAGTGGCACTCGTCGTAGCCTCTTGAGAACCAACCGTATTGGTCATCTTAGAAGCTTCTTTAGCCTTGGCTCTTCTATCTTTAACCTCAATCTTATCCGTGTCATCATCGGAAACCACGTCTTCAACTATAACCAAATCATCATCTTGAGCACTTACCACCTTAGGTATGGCATCTTGTACTTGCTTACCACTCCTCAAAGTTACCATCATAAGCTCCTCGGGACCCTTGGGATTGACCTCGGTGTTGGCGGGTAAACTACCTTTAGGTCGCTCCGAGAGTGCCTTAGAAATATGTCCTAATTGGTTCTCCAAATTGGCAATTGAAGCTTGTTGATTCTTGATGAGTTGGATCATTGCCGCATTGGTGTCTTCTTGAGAGATCGAAGAACCACCCTCCTTATTTTGAGGAGGCTTGTTGAACCCGGGTGGTCCTTCACCTCTATGGTTGTACATTCCCGGTGGGGTAGGACCTTGGAAACCTTGACTTGGATGTCCACTTTGATTCCATTGATTTCCCCCTTGGTGCCCTTGACCTTGGGGTCCTCCTTGAGTCCCTTGGCTACCTTGGTTTAGGTTACTTCCTTGAGACCATTGGTTGCCTTGATAACCCCTATAACCTTGATAACCTCCTTGATTTCCTTGGTTGTAGCCCTTGCTATAACCACTACCTTGACTCCCTTGGCCTTGGTAACCTTGGTTAGACTTGTTGTACCAAGGTCGGTTATAGGTACCTTGATAGTTACCTTGGGGGCTGAAATTACCATGGAAACCTTGACCTTGTGCGAAGCTTACCTCCTCAAGGTTGCCTTGGCCAAGTTCAGGAGTGGTGGAAGGACAAGCACTAACATCGTGATCTTGACCCCCACAACCCTCACAACAATATATAGAAGCAACCGGTGGATTACCCACATGAGATGATTGAACCTTGGAGGGATGCTTAGGCATACTTAGGTTGCTTACTTGTGAAGCCATGGCGTCATCTTAGACATAAGGAGAGCGATCATTGGATCATCTTCATCTCGATGTCCCGGTAACTTATGCTTCTTCCCATAGGTGGATGACTCCTTTGGTGCATCAACACTTACGAACCGAGAGTCATAGTGCGTGTCACTTCCATACTTAGACTTAGGAGGTTGTTGTCGAGACCAACTCCTTGTCTTGTTGGCCATCTCCGCGAAGAGTTCTAGAGCATCTTCGGGAGTGAGCATCCTTAAGTCACCTCCGGCGGCTTGGTTGATCATCCTTGTATTCTCAAAATCAAGGGACCTAGCAAAGATGTCCGCCAAGCTCCATTCGGCGAAGTTGTGATGAGGACAAGACCGAAGAATGGCTTGGAACCTATTCCAAGTCTCATGGAAAAGCTCTCCCTTGTGTTGTATGAAGTGGTTGATGCGGTCTCGGATTGCATCCGTCATATAGGGAGGAAAGAATTCTTCAAGGAAAGCTTCGGCTAGACCCTCCCATGTAGTGAATGTTCTACTAGGTTGGTTCTCCAACCAAGACTTGGCTCGACCTTTGAGTGAGAAGGGGAAGAGTCGGAGTCGTATGCAATCCGGGTGAACTTGGTCATTCTTAACCGTGTCACAAATCTCCAAGAAGTCCTTGAGATGCCTAGATGGACATTCACCATCAATGCCATTGAACACCACTCCATTTTGAACCATTTGGATCATATTAGGCTTGAGCTCAAAGTTCCTAGCATTGACGGGTCTTCGAACAATGCTAGAGGCTGCCCCTTCAAGAGTAGGACGAGCATAATCCGCCAAGGTACGTCTTGCACCCCTTTGTGAGTGATCATCATCATTAGTGTGGTGTGAATGTACCGATTGGTCATCGTCATCCCCGTGTTGAGACATAGTGTGGTGTGAGATGCGATCAACTTCTTCTTCTTCAACTATAGGAGGTGGGGAAGTGGTAGGTGACTTGAGCACTTGTTCTAGTCCTTGGATTCGTGCTTAAAGACGAGCTGAACGCCTCATGCACTAACCCAAAATCTCCTACAAACAAGCACAACGAACACACCCGAGTAATACGACAATGCGGAATAACAAAACCAAACAACAAGTAAAAGGAAGCAAAAACTAAATTGGAAGGAAGTGAATAGATCGGTCCACTACTAAGTGCTTTCAAAGGATTGAGAAAGGTCCCCGGCAACGGCGCCAAAAACTTGATAAACTTGATAAAATCGGGTTTACCAAGGTCGTATTCCTCGGGGTTCTCTCAATGGCCTCTACTCACATTCCTCGTAGACGGTCTATTCATTTGAAAGGAGTTTTGATTTGAAAAAGACTTTAAAAACTTAAAGGCAACTAAAAGGAAGAAAGAAAGAATAATGAGGTGCAAGTCAAAGACAAAGGGGCTCTCTTGGTGGGTAGTTTCATCATGCTCAAGATGACTAATTGAACAAACAAGTCAATCAAGATCGAGTTTGCACTCGGATGACCATGCATTTCACTTTTTTAGACTCGATGCACTCTCGTAGCACCTAATCCCTATCCCAATACCACTCAATTTAGGCTCTCGCTCTCAAACTAAGTGAAAAAAGGATGCATTCTAAGTGTTTGATGAAATGCCAAGACACAAGACCCTCTCTTAAGACTCTATGACCACAAGGCTAGGCACAACACTCTCATATCAATGCCCTAACACTAAGAGATTCACCCAAAAAGCCCTTTCAAACTCAATTGAATGAAATTCCACATGCACACCAAGTGTTCGATAAAATGCCCAAGAGAGAAATCAAGTGAAAATGGTTGAAATAAGATGATCTAATCTCTTAGAACACACTCACTTCAATCCCTAGACCTACAATCTATGCAATTCAAGCATTCTCATGCATCAAATTACAATGAATGGACCAAATTAAGCAAACATGGCAAAAAATGGCATTAAGAACAAGTCTAGGAATCATCCTCATACAACCAAGATCAATCATGGCAAGTTCTATACAATCATCTCCCTATCATAGCACAACTAATCTACCCATCCAAGATGAACCCTAGAAAATCAGCCACACATGGCCAAGGGAGTAAAGAGAGAAGAAGGAAGAATGGTCACAAAGAACACCATGGATGAATCCTTGAGATGATCTTCACTTCTCCACTTGTAAGCACTTCTCCCAAGGTTTGTTGGCTTCAATCCTAGCTCCAATGGCTTCAAATTGCTCCAAAAACGTGCTCTAGGGTTTGAGGGTTCGTGGAAATGTATTTTGGGGTTCAAGAGATAGCATAGAATTCTTCAAAATGGCCAAAAACAAGAGTATAAATAGTGCAGGGGACAGTGCACGGCGTGCACCTATGCACGGCGTGCAGGGTGCACGGCGTGCAAGGCTGCACGGCGTGCACCTTGGAGCTGAATCTTCTTTCGGAGCCTCCTGGACAGCCCGTGCACCAAACCGTGCACGGTGCACGGCGTGTATCATGCACGGCGTGCACATCTGCACGGCGTGCACCCCTGCACTCTGCAGAAAGCTCGATCTTGCCACGTCCATATCTCCTCCGTCCTAGCTCTGATTGACCTCCCGTTTGATCCTACGTGCTCCTTGTCACCAGTACTACAATGGCCAAGACCTGAAAATACAAAGAAAACACCTCCAATAGACATGGAATTGGCCTCAAAGTGGCAACCGGGCAACAGAATAGCACTTAGCACAAAACTCCGATAAAAACACATTAAGCACGGCATTTAAGAATCAAACACGGGCATTTCAAAGGTCATTCATAAGCTTAAAATGCACTAATTAAAGTCACATCAGTAGGTTTAGTTTGTTCGTGGAACAGTTTAAGCCGAATTGTTATTGCTTGAATCTCAATGGACCGATCTTGTCATTTGTGAATTTGGATGTTTTCTAATTCATTTGCTTGAGGACAAGCAAAACTTAGTCGTAGGGGAATTTGATGTGACTTTATTTGGTGCATTTTAAGCCTTTGATTAGCCTAAGGATCTCCCATGTTTGATCTCATTTTGCTATGATTTATATGCTTTTATGGATGTTTTATGCAAAGTGCCCTTTTGTTGTCCGGTTGCTACTTTGAGGCCAATTCCGTGTCTATTGTAGTTGTTTTCTTGGCATTTTCAGGTCTTGGCATCGTAGTACTGGTGACAAGGAGCACGTAGGATCAAACGGGAGGTCAATCAGAGCTAGGACGGAGGAGATATGGCCGATGCAAGTTTGGGAAAAATGCACCTTTCAGCTAAAGAAGTTTTCGGCCGAGAACTCTAAGTTCTCGGCCGAAAACCGTATGCATTTTCAAACAGAAGGAAGCAGAAGATCAAATTTTGATTGATGAAGGAATTTTCGGCAAAAACCCTTGATAGTTTTCACCAAAAATTTATGAAGGAATGCACAGCCGGTCGGTATTTTCAAAGCTATTTTGGCGAAAATCTTACAGAATTTTCATCGAAAATACCAGGCCATTCCGGTGCAGTATTTAAGGAAGGAAGAGGCGAAAATTGAGGGGTATTCATTCAACACATTATTATTATTATACATCGCCGACTCCTCTCTCCCAATTCCTCATCACCATCGCCGATCACATCCTCTCAACCAAACACCAACCTCCCTCAATTGTTGATCAACTTGAAGATCTAAGTGAAGCCTTCCACCCTTGGATTGGAGCTTGAAGAGCTTAGTGGGAAGATCCTCCATGGAAGCAAGGATGGTCTCCTCTACCCAAATTCAGGTTTCTCCCATGGTTAAGCTAGGCTAAGCTTAGGTTTAGTTTAGTGAGGGATGGATCAAGCTAGGATGAGTGATTGATTGTATGGATTGAGTTTCTCATAGCCATTTGTGTAAGATGATGATCCTAGACCTTGTGCTTTATAGCCATTAGAGCTTGTGTTGTTCTTTTGGTATTTTTATGTCTTTCAATACATGAGAATGATTGATTGATGTTGATCTAAGGTTGTAGGATTGTAATTGGATGATTTGAGAGATTGGATTATCAAGTTACAACCATTTTGAGCTTGTTTTTCCTTGTTGACATTTTATCAAACACTTGGTGTGCATTGAGTTTTCTTTCATTTGAAGGTTGAAAGACCCTTGTGATTGCTAGACTAGTGTTTTATGATTGACATGAGAGTGTCTTGCATCATTTACCTTGTGCTAGATGATTGTTGATATAGAATTCAAGTTCCAAGCATTTCATTGAGCTAGTTTAAAGCATTCCATTCCATTTGTTCACATAGCGAGAGCATGGTGCATTTGGTCTAGGAATAGTGAGTCAATTGTGCAAGAGTTCGTTGATTCTACTTGAGTGATTTGCATGGTCATTAATTGCACATCGTTGCTTGAGATTCAATCCAGCTTTCATGAACCTTGAGCTTGAAGAAACCCCTTGCTAGACTAAACTCTTTTCTCTCTTGTTTGATCCTCAATTTCACTTGTCAACTTTGCCTTGTTTGTTTATGTTTTTAAATTGTTTTCTTTTCAAAACCAAATCTCAATTTAAATGTTTAGACTGTTCATGAATTTTGTGAGTATTAGCCTATGAGAGGACCTCGAGGAATACGACCTTGATAAATTCCTTATCACCCCTCTCTCTCTCTCTTTCTGTTCGCCGATCGCCCGAGACCGCCGCCGCCGTCTAGCCCACCGCCGTCTAGCCCGCCGCCGACCGGATACCCTGCCGCCGGCCCTTCCTTGGTGTTTATTCCAGCCCCAACCCTAGAATCGGAGCTCTATAGCTTCGGTTCCACCCGACCAAGTTTTCAAGCTTTTTCGTCGATTTCTCGGACTTCCAATCATTTTCTCGAGTCATGTCTTCACGGTTAGTTGTTCAGCCCTTGATTTTGAATCTTTTGGCTTTTTGACTTTCGGTTTTTGGCATGGTTGACTTTGGGTTGACTTTTTGGCTTTCCCTCGAATTACATGATTGCTGTTTCGGTGTCTTTTGGCTAGGTTTTGGAAATTCCTTTTGATCTTGTTGGCCTCGTAAATTGATGTCTGTGCGGGCGTGCTTTTGAATTATGTTGTGCTCCATGTTTGTCGATCCGCGTTATTTCTAATGCTTGATTGATTGAATGCCGTTTCTCCCCCTACATGCTAACCAATTCTTTGCTGCTGTGTTTCGATTCGGTGATCCCTCAGTAAACTTGCTTACCCCCACTTATTAATCTAAGTGTGGGGTAGGATTTTGATCTTCTAATTACGGTATTCCTTGAGTTATGTTTTACAGGGCTCCGAAGCGATTCAAGACCACCAGTGCAGATAGAGCGCAGCGATCATCGACTAGACAAAACCGGGCTCAATCATCCCGACCGCCCGTACCGGCTGCACCGACATCGACGGTAGTGGCCATCACCCCCGAGGCTACATCGACACCGGTGATCCCTATTTCCTATGTTCCTGCACCCGCCGATGGAGCTTTACACCCTTTCATCGCTGCCCTTGAGCCACACCATCTAGAGGTCTACCAGAAGATCAAAGACATTCCTCCGGCTAAGGTAGCAGTTCTATCTTTGGACAGTCTCAAGGACCACAATCCGGCTTGGCACTCCACCATCGACACCGCCCTGTATAAAGCCGGTTTGCGAGTTCTGACCGCTCATGGTTCCCCCTACCCGCTTGTCGCCCTTCAAGAGTTCTGGAGTTCGTTCCAGCGCCTCACTCCGAAGCCCATACGTGATCAGAAATTCGTATCCTTTCGCCTCGGTGGCGTTCTCCACTAGAAGTCCCTCCACGAGTTCGGCCACCTGCTGGATCCGAACGCCAACCTCCAGGATACATTCGTTGGTTTCGCGGACACCTACTCCATCACGAGTGCTCCTTACCTAGAAGTGTGGAAGTGGGCCGCTGGCCTGCCCGAGATCGAGCCTATCGTCAATCCCACGGTGGGTGATATTGCTAACCCTTTTCTTAAATTCTTACAGTATGTTTGGGTGCAGTGTTTGTGTTATTGCAGCAAGACGGGCTGTCACCATGTTTCTCTGGAAGAGCTCATTCTATTCCGTGCTTTAGAGGAGGATGCAAACTTCCATCCCGGATGGTGGCTTGCACAATTCTTTCACAAGCGCACTACCACCAAGAAGCTTCCTTCTGAGCTTCCGGGCGGACCTTTCATTTCATTTCTGATCGACAATCTCCAGCTCAGTGACAAATGGGGCCCCGATATTCCTCGTGTCCCGATTGAGTACATAGGTGCCGAACTCGCCGTAGCATGGGGCATCGACCTATTGTTGGATTTCAAGAGTTGCAACTCGCTTCCTCAGTGCATCCCACAGCCGATTGCACGCCCACCACCGCGGGCGCTGATCACCGTTGAGATTACTTAGCGGCTGGCGCGTATTGAGCAATGGCAGCTTGATTACTAAGCTGGTTCGCTTCAATGGCAGAAGGACCGAGTAGCACATGAGGAGACCCAGAACGAGCGATGGACCATTCTTCAGTAGTTCATGGCCGACCAGTCAGCCAGACAGAGGGATAAACTCACATGGCGACAGCAGATGGAGCAGCGGCTTGGCATTGCACCATTCACCACCCCGCCTCCACCCCCACCCTCGAAACAGTGATCAGGTTGTTTCTATCCTTTCCATTTCTTTTCTTTCTTCTTTTCGGATCTCGATCCAATTTTATTCTGTGTGGATCTAGGGCACTTGTCCTGGTATCCTTTTGATCTTTTTGTTGTTTGTGTTTTGTAGGTTATTGAGTAGCTACTTCACTTCGCTCTGGCCTCTCCGCGTTCATCCTCTACACCGCCCATCACCCTCCAGGTTCTTCGTATCTCTCTACTTTGGTTTGGTCTTGTGAGGACACAGAACCGTCTAAGTGTGGGGTAGGATGTTAGAGAACCATGCATGATCTTGATTGCCTATATCTTTGTGTGCCTCGTGATTCCTGTCCAGTCTCTCTAGCACAGAATGGCTCAGTTCTTGATTTTTGATGTTAAGCTGCTGTTCAAACTTTCATAATGATGCTTAGACTGCTTAACCTAGAACTTGAGAACCAACTTGTATATTTTGATGCTAAATTGCCTGGTCAGAACAGATTTTTAAAATCACACTTGTGGTTTGTAGCCTTGATTGCATGAAAATGACCGAATCCGACTAGCAAACCAAATGTGAGCTTTTGATCCATTGCACGTCACTTGCAATTTAAATCCTTTTTGAGTGGTTCTCTGTTTACTTGAAAGAGTTAGAATTTGCATCAGACCTACTCGAGACCACACGATGACACGAGTTCTAGAATGATAGGAGCACCTAGATTCAGCTACTAAGCCAGATAGCCTACCTAACGATAAAATCCATTAGGTGTAAACCCTTGAGCTTGGCCTGTTCTTTCGGTTCGATAATACATTATAGCCATTTCCCATTCTTCCATTCCCCGTTGATCCCCTGTGGTTATAGGTCTAGATTGACCTACCGGAAGTCGGTTTGTGGTAACCTGCCTATAGCCATTAAACAGGTGGTCTTAGCTATTATGTCCGAACGTGTAAACCCCTCTAGCAACTAAAAGAAAAATCAGCACAAAGAAAAAAATGAAAGAAAAGAAGAAAAATAAGAAAAATTTCGAAAAAAGCAGAAAATCAGAAAAGTTTCAAGTTTTTAGTTCAATAAAACGTTCTTCTCCCTACAAATGGAAGAACGAAGTCAAAAGAAAAGTTGAAAAGAAAATAATTATGTAAGAAAAAAATAATAAAGTGCTAGGTTGCTTGAGGGTATCGTAGGACGAGCGTTCACTATTCCACCCGTGTCTGGTTAGACAGTAGGAAGCCATAAGCTAGATTCGAGGGAAGTTAGTCGAAAGCTACACCGCACCAAGCCACCATCATACATTCCCATCATCCATCTCATCATAAACCCAAGTAGTGTAGAATTCGTTACAGTCCTAGCAGGGAAGTCCTTCTTGACTAGTTACTCGTTTTGTCACAGTGGTGGAGATGTGGTCGAATTGCAAACTTATGACAGAATTCAGTAACAGAAAATGATCGAGGGCATAAACACGTCCTTAAACACAGAGAGTGAGAGTTCCCATTGTACTATATATATCCTGTGTGAGGAGTCTGGTCGGTCAGGTCAAATTCGTGCATAATTGGTTGCTATTACTTGTCGTGTGTAGTTTATTAGTGAGACCAGGTAGTTTGGCTGATCAGTATGCATGATAGGTTTCTTGTTCAAGGACCTATCTGTCTAATAATTCATTGTGTTTGATTGAACTCCAATTTAATCGATCTTATCATTTGTGAACATGAGGTTTTCTATTCAGTTTGCTTGAGGACAAGCAAAAGCTTAAGTGTGGGGTATTTTGATGACACTCGATTTGACGTGATTATCAGCCTCATTTAAGCAACATTTCCTTGCTTAAGACATTTTTTAGAGTAGAATAGTGAATATTCACTCAACTGTTATTCCCCGTGCTTTTTGTGTTACCTTGGCCCATTTCAGGTCTATTTGATGGTTTTCTAGTGCCTTCGTGTTAGCACAGGTGTTTGCCATCAGATACGGTAGCCAAGGACGTGTCAAAGGCACTAGAACCCTGAAGAATCACACCCGAATCAACCAGAGAAGTCATTCAACTAAAAAAGGAATCCTGCTCTATTTTACACAGATTTTCGGCGAAAATACAAGAAGGAATCAACTGTCCCTCACAAGAAAAAGTTTTTGGTGAAAACCTTGGGAAGTTTTCGCCGAGAACACCCAGCCATTTCAGCCGGAAGAAACAGACGGATCCAGCCAACTTTTCAACAGGTATTTTCGCCGAAAACCTCCTTGTATTTTTGGCAAAAATTCAAGGGAAAATCAGCAGTCGCTCGGTTAGGTTTAAATAAAGAAATCGGCGGCTGAGAGGGGAGACATCATAACACAAAATAACAGAACACACACACTGAAAATTGGAGAGAGACACGAGGAGATACTTCGAGGAGCCAGGAACGGATCGTGACGCCATCCATCCATCTCGGAGAACCAGTGCTAGGAGTTGAAGATCCAGCAGATTGAAGCTGCAAGGATTCATCGAAATTAGGTTTTACAGTTCTTCTCTGTCTTTCCTACCTGAGATGTATTCATTGTTCTTCTTCGATTATTCTGTATTGAACATGAATAGCTAAACTCGTAGAGCTTAGATTAGATGAACCCTAATTGACCCAGGGCTTAAAGCGGTCAGGGATCGGCGGTGATTAGATTCAAAATTCATTCAGTTTCTCTTTCATGTTTGATTTGTTCTTCGTTCTTCATGTTTCTTGTCTGGTTTGGCCACCTAGATTAGATTCTTGTTAAGCTAAGGATAGAAGCAAATGCTCACCTTACTTTAAAACATCAAATCGAATAATTAACCTTATAATTGGAGCGTGCCTTTCGTAGGAACCGGTTAGGGTTAATCCACTACAAGAGAAACTCATAAATCATTAGTAATTCTACCAGTTAAGTTAAGTCGTTGCGAGAGGCGACCGTACCCGGGCGACTAATTAATCTTGGTAGCTAGATCGGATAGAGCGAACGTTCACCAGTCTTAAACCTAAGGGTCAGGAGTTTATGGTGGTGTCTTTGAACTGAATGAATTAGAATCAAAAATCGCTGGTCTGTTGACTGCTGTTGCTCTAGTAATCTAAGGGGGACTCGAAGTCTAAGCTTGTCTGTCTTCTATCTTAGTCAATTACTCAATCTTTATTCGCTTTAATTTCATTTCAACTTATCGTGCACTTTAGTCTAGAAAGTCGTGGAACGAGCACCACGCACGACGTGTTTAACCTTGAATTTAAGTGCCAACATATTTGAGTAAGGAAGTAGAGGAGTCCCGTGGAATATGATCTACCCTAGCTTCACAGCTTGGTAGTATATGATCGATCACTGTTTTACAACTCATCATAATTCCTAGAACAAGAAACCTAACATGCATACTGATCAGCCAAACAACCTGGTCTCACTAATAAACTGCACACGACGAGTAATCGCAACCAATTATGCACGAATTTGACCTGACTGACCAGACTCCTCACACAAGAAAATATTTAGTAAATGGGGAACTCTCACCCTCTGTGTTTAAGGACGTGTTTCTGCTCTCAATCATTTTCTGTTACTGAATTCTGTCATAAGTTTGCAATTCGACCACATCTCCACCACTGTGACAACACGAGGAACTAGTCAAGAAGGACTTCCCTGCTAGGACTGTAACGAATTCCACACTACAAGGGTTTATGATGCGATGGATGATGGGAATGTATGATGGTGGCTTTGGTGCGGTGTAGCTTTCGACTAACTTCCCTTGAATCTAGCCTATGGTTTCCTACCGTCTAACCAGACACGGGTGGAATAGTGAATGCTCGTCCTATGATACCCTCAAGCAATCTAGCACTTTATTTCTTTACTTTTTTTCTCTTTCTTTTCTGACTTTTCTTTTGACTTTGTTCTTCCATTTGTAGGGAGAAGAACGTTTATTGAACTAAAAACTTGAAAGTTTTCTGATTTTTCTGCTTTCTCTTTTTTTTCGAAATTTGCTTCTTTTCTTCTATTTTTTTATCTTTTGTGCCGATTCTTTCTTTTAGTTGCTAGAGGGGTTTACACGTCTGGACATAATAGCTAAGACCACCTGT
>CM068303.1:24375522-24560385 GCA_034768395.1 Linum lewisii | reverse complement strand
GATCAAAGATAAAGGCAATTCAAGACTGGGAACCACCTACAAAAGTCCCTGAGTTAAGATCCTTCCTTGGTCTAACCAACTACTATCAGCGGTTTATAAAGGGGTATTCAACCATCACCACACCCTTGACAGATCTCCTAAAGAAGAACAAGGTGTGGGAGTGGTCGGAGCAGTGCTAAGAAGCATTCCAAAAGCTAAAAGGTGCTATGAGCGAGGAGCCAGTGCTAGCCCTACCCGATCCAACAAAGCCCTATGAGGTACAAACTGACGCTTCTGACTTTGCTATAGGAGGTGTACTGATGCAGGAAGGACATCCTATTGCATTTGAGAGTCGGAAGCTAAATGATACGGAGAGGCGCTACACTGTGCAAGAAAAAGAGATGACAGCGGTGGTGCATTGCCTTCGGGTATGGAGACACTACTTATTGGGAGCACACTTTGTGGTAAAGACCGACAACGTAGCAACTAGCTACTTCCTCACCCAAAAGAAGCTCACCCCCAAACAAGCAAGATGGCAAGACTTCTTGGCAGAGTTCGAGTTTGCGATGGAATACAAACCGGGGAAAGCTAACTCGGTCGCCGATGCACTTAGTAGGAAAAGTGCTAGCATCCATTAGCACACCCAAAGTGGACACGAGGGAAAAGATTCGAGAAGGGCTGAAGCATGACCCCTTGGCCAAAACCATTATTGATCATGTGAAAGAAGGGAAGACTAGGAAATTTTGGATGAGGGAAGAGTTACTTGTAACAAAGGAAGGGCGGATGTATGTGCCAAAGTGGGACAATCTACGAAGGGAGATAATGAAGGAATGCCATGACTCAAAGTGGGCGGGTCACCCAGGCATCAAGCGCACTCAAGCACTGATCGAGGAAGCCTTCTATTGGCCACGAATGCATAATGATGTGGAGTTGTATGTAAGGACTTGCCTGGTCTGCCAGCAAGACAAAGTGGAACAAATATGCCCTGCTGGATTACTTGAGCCCTTGCCCACACCTCAAAGGCCATGGGAGAGTGTAAGCATGGACTTTATCATTGGACTCCCTAGAGTTGAAGAATGTGGCTCCATTATGGTGGTTGTGGATCGATTCTCAAAATATGGAGTCTTCATTCCTGGACCGAAGGATATGACGGCCGAGGGAGCTGCTAAGTTGTTCTTCAAACATGTGGTGAAATATTGGGGCATCCCCATGAGTATTGTGAGCGATCGAGATGGACGATTCACGGGAAAATTCTGGAAGGAGCTGTTCAAAATCATGGGGTTGGACTTGAACTTCTCAACAAACTTCCATCCCCAAACTGATGGACAAACAGAACGGGTGAATGCCTTGTTGGAAGTCTACCTAAGACACTACGTGAGCGCCAACCAGCGAGATTGGGTCAAGCTAATGGATATAGCACAATTCTCGTACAACTTGCACAAAAGTGAGGCCACAAGTATGAGCCCTTTCGAGTTGGCAATAGGGCAACAACCGTTAACCCCGAATACGGTTACCTCGAGCTACACCGGTAATAGTCCTGTTGCTTACAAGTTTGCGAAGAGTTGGCACGAGAATGTGGAGCTAGCAAAGGCCTACCTCTCCAAGGCATCCAAGAAAATGAAGAAGTGGGCGGATAAGAAGAGGAGGCACTTGGAATTCGAAGAAGGAGACCTAGTAATGGTGAAGTTCTACCCCTACCGGTTCAACCACCTCAAGAATGTGCACAAGGGTCTTCTACGACGTTATGAAGGGCCCTTCCCGGTAGTAAAGAAGGTCGGCCGAGTTGCCTACAAGGTAGAGGTGCCATCTCACCTAGAGATTCATCCAGTGTTTCATGTGAGCCAATTGAAGCCCTACCATAATGACACGGAAGACCCTGGACGGAAAGAATCAAGAAGGGCACCCACACTTGTGACAACCGCACACGAAAGGGAGGTGGACGCAATAATGGCGCATAGAGTAATCCCACGAAGAGGAGTTCACCCAAGCTACAAACAATACCTCGTCACTTGGAAGGGACTACCGGATTGTGAGGCAAGCTGGGAAGACGAATTAACCCTATGGCAATACAAGGACCTAATCCATGCATTCCATGAAGAAGCCACGACGAGGACGTCGCAAGATTAGGTGTGGGAGAATGTGACAACCTGGAAGAATCTAGAAGCTTGGGGAGAATTCTAGTATCATATGGGGAGACACTTGGGGGAACATTCTAGAGATAGAACATTCTAGAGATAAATTGTAACCCTTGGATCAGGTAGATCGTAGCCGTTCATTTGTAAGGAGGATGCCTATATAAGGAGCATCTCCCCCTCATTTGTAAACTATCTCAGAATATTGGAGAAGAGAGCTAATAAGAGCAAAGAGTTCCCCCACTTTGAGTTCTCTTGTGAGTTGAGAGTAAGGCTGGTCTAGTGTCAAGTAGAGGCTTGAGCACTAGACGCCGCACGGAGAAGTAAGTCCGTGACACCACCCCCGACGCTCGACCAGCCCCCGGCGCCTGACCAGACACCGACGCCCGACCGGCGCCCAGCGCCCGAGCAGCCCCCGGCGCCCGACCAGCCACCAACGCCCTACCGGCGCCCAGCGGCCGAGCAGCCCACGGCGCCCGAGCCCGGAGCCCCCATACTAGCCCCGGTATGGCTCGAAGCTCTAAGGCCCGAGCCCCGAGCACCCATACCAGCCTCGGTATGGCCCGAACACCCAAGGAGCACCCACGAATTACCAGGTCCAATCCTACACGTCCATGTTATTATTTTTAAAATTTCTAAAGGATTACCAGGTGCGGATTCGAGGATGAATCCTTTTCAAGAAGAGG
The DNA here is from genome assembly GCA_034768395.1 of Linum lewisii. Classification (NCBI taxonomy): domain Eukaryota; kingdom Viridiplantae; phylum Streptophyta; class Magnoliopsida; order Malpighiales; family Linaceae; genus Linum; species Linum lewisii. Next base: position 24,557,588 of record CM068303.1, on the reverse strand, counting down.
GGAATGACGTGATCCGGGCCACCCGACCAAGCCTAAGGCCAAGTCCAGCCCCGAGCCGAGGGCCACCACTAGGCCCTGACCTGATTCCCACGAGCCCTGAAGGTACTGACCACTCCTGGGATCCTCCAGAGACATTCCTGGAGAACAGGAAACAAAGGACCCAAGAGTGCCTGGCCAGAAAAGCGTGGTGCCCGAAGATTGACCCCGGAACGAGCCCCGGACGAGCCCAGGTGCTCAAATGGAGCTCAAGACCAATTGTCACAAGCCCTGGACCATTCACCACCCCTGAAAGCCTCCCGTGGACATTACTGAAGAGTTGCACGAAGAAGAATGCACGAAGCCCGGACAGAATTGAAGAAGGTCGAAACTAAGCCCGACGCCCGAGCTGAGCCCGTGCCCGGATGCCACAGAGAAGCACTTTTGGCCCAGCCAACAATTGGCCCGTGCCTTTTTGGAAAATCCAACTGTCCTGGATAGCTTGAATGCCCAGGAACACTATCCAACAAACAGAGCTCGATTTGGAGGAGTATTGAAGGAGATAGGGCTAGAAAAAGTCCTAGTGATGCTTGGCCTAAGCATCAAGGAGTGGAGCTCGGATGCTGATCCGAGGAAGGCCAAGCAAGGAGCTGTGATCAGGCCACCACCTGAGCCTGATCCAAGAGGAGAGGATCAAGGAGAATCCAACCTTGGGGGAGAGCCAAGAGTTCAGCCCACGACTAAGAAGCTACGGGCCAGAACTAAAGTGAACAAGGGCCAAACCCGGATTTCTGGACAGATTCCTAGTCCGACAAGGATTGACGAATATGGGCTACTTGGAGACAGAATTTGGACTGATGTCCAACATGAAAGTTGTAGCCCATGGAGTCTACTACGGATCTGAAAAATATCAGAATTTTAGGAATTTGTTTGGTATTTATTTGGCCCATAATTCCAGAACCCGTTTAGGTGTTTTTTAGGAATTTTCAGTTTTTCCCTTTTAGTGTTTTTGTTCAGGAAGGAGTCTTTTCCTTGGTAAACAAGGCTCCGAATTTCAGTCCTTTTTAGGACTCTTTTTATTAGTTTAATAGTTAGTTTCTTAGGAGGAAAAGGAGAGCCTGTTCTCCCTTCCTCACCTATAAATAAAGGCCTATACGCCTCATTGTAAGACAACTTTGAAAGCAATAAACACTCAAAACTTCAGTTTTCTTCTTGCATTATCATGCAATTCTCTGTTCGACCATCATGGAATTGATCGTCGTCTAGACCGGTTTATCATCAAAGGCATTCATCCTTTGTTTGTGGCACCGAATTCGACCGAATACTTGGGGTTCCTAAGTCAATACTTAGTGGATTTCAAGTGTTCTCCGCGGTTTCAAAGGTTAGGTTCTCGTGGGGCTGATAATATAGTTTTGGGTGTTGAGTCGATCCCTTCCTAGAGGAGGCGGTTCGCATCAGTAGGTCTCATGCAAATTCTAACTCATTCAAGCAAACAGAAAATCACTCAAAAAGAATTGAAATTGCAAGTTACGTGCAATGGATCAAAAGCTCACAGTTGGTTTGCTAGTTGGATTCGGTCATTTTCATGCAATCAAGGCTACAAACTACAAGTGTGATTTAAAAATTCTGTTCTGACCAGGCAATTTAGCATCAAAGTAAACACGTTGGTTCTCAAGTTCTAGGTTAAGTAGTCTAAGCATCATTATGAAGGATTGAACAACAACTTAACATCAAAAATCAAGAACTGAGCCATTCTAATGCTAGAGAGACTGGAAAGGAATCACGAGGCACACAAAAACACAATCAAGGGCAATCAAGTTCATGCAAGGTTCTCTAGCATCCTACCCCACACTTAAATCGGACTGTGTCCTCACAGGACTAAATCTAGAGTTCAGAGTGAAGTAGAAGAACCTGGACCGAGATGGTTGGCGTAGGGGATGAGCACGGATCCTCGGAGGAGAGGGAATCTACCCAAGCGAAGCAAAGGGAATCTCCCAACTGCTTGCAATACAAAAACAAATGAAAGATAAAAAGGAAATCGGGACAAGTGTCCCGGATCCACACAGAAAAAAGTTGGATCGAAATCCGAAAAGAAGAAATAAAAAGAAAGGACAAGGAAAAGGACACCACCCGATCATGGCTGGTCAGGGGCGTCAGGGGGGTGGAAGGTGTAGGACGTCGCCGACCCGATGTCGCCACGCCAGCTGTGCCTCATACTACTCGTCGGAGCGGTGCATGTGTTGCTGCATAATAATCCATCTCGCCTCTTGAGCGGCGTTGTCAGTGATGCCCCACTCCTGGAGACGCTCATACAGCTCTCCAACATCGGCGGGATGCGGTCAGTGCTGCTGTTGAGGCGCCTGATATGGCTCTGGAATGGGCGGCGATGACTGGCGTGCATACCCTGCCTGATGCTGTGGCGAGGGTATATGATCATGGTATCTCGCCTCTGGCTGGAGCTGCTACTCCTCAGCATCATCTTCTTCCTCCAACTCGTCCATATGTTGGAGGGGAGGATCTGCTGCTACCTGGGGACTGAGGTCCAGCTCGATGTCGTACTCGACTGCCAAATCACCTCCGCCGGTTTGTACTCTGCGTCGTGGGACGTCCGGGCCATATTCTTGGCTGAGACCGAAGGAGATGATGAGTCGGCCGACAAAGTTGCCTCCCAGGAGTGAGCGAGGTGGCCTCGACCTCTGAGTCTTCTGGCGAAATAAGCGTGCAAGCACCCATCGGGGATGAAGAGGATGACTCTCCCAGATGGCGCGATGAAGAAGAAGCTCCTCTCGGCTGATATGATGGCGGTCCTTCTCTGGAGCATACAAAAGAGAACGACGCCAAACCATGTGAATGAATTTATAGAGAGGGTGAGAGAGGGACTTAACTGAGTTATGCTTTGTGGTATGATTGCCGGGCACTCCAGTCATGTGGCTCCAGAGCGCATCGTACTCCTCTCCGTCGCCATCATTGTTCTCCCAGTCGAGGTGATGACCTTCGTAGCGCTCGCGGGGAATCCCGAGATGAGCTGCAAACTCATCATAGGTGAGTGTCCTGTGCACCCTGCCCAGATAGAAGGTGACGACCTTCTTGTGCTGCCTCCTCTTGTGCTCCTCCAGATCGAACGTCGCCCAAAACTTCTAGAGAGCGACGTCTGGGAAGTCGGTGGCTAGCATGGTCAGCTGCAGCAGTCCTGCAGGTACCAATGCATTGAGCACGTTCCGGTGCCAGTCCTCATCGTGCTTGAAGAGTGAGTCCATGGATAATGGACGAACATCAGCTCCAGGAATATGCTCGAGCCGCTGGTAGCACTCGAAGTAGTACTGGGGTAGGCGAGCAACAGTGGGGTGGTACCCAACACGGTCAGGGAAGGCTAGTGGAGGACCGTGAACAGCTGGAGTGACGGGAGCTGGAGGCGGTGTCAAGTCTCTGCTTGGTCCTGCGCTCATGAGTTACATTCCTGAGCAAGAAAACAAACCAGATTAGTCAAACTAAAACCCTACCCCACACTTAGTAGAAAAACTCAATCTCACAAAGAAACGAGGAAAACCGAGTGGGGGTAAGCAAAGCAGATTAACCGGTAATCACAAACAATTAAAACACATTCTTAGGAACAACCAGAATGGAATCATCATAATCAGAGTTCGGAAGTCAAACCGACATTCAAAAAGTCAACATAATAGTACATTGAACCCTAATCATGGCAATACTAGCACAAAGCGGGAAATGATGGCATAGTGAATAACTCAGATGGCAAGCACAATAATACGAACAAGAATGAACACACATGGCAGCCAAACGAGCATAAACAGTTCATGGTCAAACTGACATTCCTCAAAAGTCAAAACCGCAAAGAATAGGTCTTAAGCATAGCAACACATGATCAATCAACATTAAAATTTAGCACAATTCTCCCTAAGCACGCTAGATCAGTCCAAAGAGTTCAGCTAACCTAGTTCACACGAAATCAGTCGGCACGCAAATCGAGGCAAATCGAAAAGTCAACCAAAAGTTAACCACGATGAAATTCAGCATTCAACATGTCAAAAGATTTGGAATGAAAAGTTCTACAACTTACCTCGAAGCCATGGGTGCTGAAAATGAACGGAGAGAGAGAAATCAGAGAAAAACTCGAAAAACTAGGGTTTGGGTGAACTAGAGCTCTAGAGCTCCTATTCGGACGATCTATGTCTCAAAATGACTGGAAGAGAGAGGGGAAGTGTGCGGTGGTGGTCGGCGATGGTGGCGGCAGTGGGTTTGGTCGGCGACGACGATGGAATGGCGGCGGCGATAGGTTTTCGAAAACAAGGGAGGTTTTTGCTTTTGTTCGAAAATGAAAAATGAGGGGGAGAGAGAGAATGACCGGGAAATTAAGGGGAAAAGATTGTTTGATTTTCACTTAAGTTTTCGGCAAAAATGTGTGCAATTTTTCGCCGAAAACCCAAGGCAAAATGGTCTGCCGGTTTTCAAACACATTTTCACCGAAAACTTCATAGAGTTTTCGCCAAAAATAAGAAAATCACAGTTTCAACAGCTAGGCAATGAGATTCTTCATTCAAAGGAGTATATTTCATTTGTCTATAAAGCGGAACGTTATCGTGTCCTTACCAACCCTCAAAGTTAAGGAACCATTTGGAACGTTAATTTGCATTCAAGTTGTTGCCATGAAGGGTCGTCCTATGAGAATGGTAGAATCATCCTTACTAGTATCTATGATCACATAGTCAGCTAAGAACGTAAAAGAACCACATTTAGTAACGTCTTTTATTTCTCCTCTCGGAGTTTTCAGTGATCTATCAGCAAAGACAAGTTGCATGCTAGTTGGTTCAAGTTCTCCTAGGTTCAATTTTTCAAATAAACTCATAGGCATAACATTGACAGACGCTCCTAGATAAACCAAACTACGTTCTATCTCAACATCATTGATAACTAGAGGAAGCGTGAAAGAACCAGGATCAGAACACTTAGCTGGATATGGCGATGAAGGTTTCTTGCTACGAGCGGCAGGATATCCTTCTTTACCTCTCCACATGCCAGTCTCGATCCTTGCGTTCGGCAGCAATGCTCTTGAAAAAGGAGGCTTCACGTAGTACGGAGCAAGCGGAGGATCATACTCCTTAGGTGCCGCCTTCAGTGCTTCCTTGGGAGATTCATCAATCCTGCATAAATTAGAAGAAGCATTAGTAGATGAGTTTGCCGGTTCTTGAACGGATACCACTTAGCTTGCTCCTTTCTCGAAATTGGCTCGGTTTGGCTTGGAAGTTGGCCAAATGGTCGACCAGATGCTAGCATGCTAGAGATCTGATTCACAGCCTGCTCAATTCTTTGACCGGATGCGATCTGTTCTTGGTTGATAAGAGCTTGAGCCTTGAAATGACTGTCGTGATCATCAAGTCTGGTGATGATCTGACTAAGCTTCTTGTCCAGTTCACAGACGTTGTTTTCCCTCTGATGTTGCTGCCCTGTGTAGGTATTGTTCAGATATTGATTCTGGCGATTGCCAGGAGCAGTTCCATAGTTACCCAGATTGCGGTGCGGCGGCTGGTAGACACCTGCCGGCGAATGGTTTGGCTTCTGATCCTGAGCTGGACCAGCTGGTCGGCTGTTCTGGTTATGGTTGTGGTTGGCGCCAGCATTGTAAGGAGGTCTGTCTTCATGATTCCCCTGTTGTCTGAAGTTGTGGTAGCCAACATAACCGTTCTGATTGTTGCTGAAGCCCTGTTGAACGAAATTGACTTCTTCGGCAGACCAGACTTCTGTTTTACCAAAATTTTGGCATCGGCCTCCATTATGCGCACAAGCTCCACACCAGTCGCAATCGGCAATGTAAACAGCGGCTGCCGGTGGCTTGATGGGTGTAGTAGATTTCTTCAGAAGCTTCTCTACTTCTGCCTTTATGGTTGCTTCGAGGTCGATCTTGCCTCTTGACCCTTCAGATTGTCGTTCCCAGTTCCTCGACTTGGAAGCACAGTTCACGAAATGAAGAAGAGCAGCTTCAGGTGTAAGCGTAGTGCAATCCCCTTCAGCTAGGGAATTGACCAACTTGGCAGATTCTTCTCGAAGACCTCGAGCAAAGATTTCAGCTAACTGCCTCTACTCGAATCCGTGATGAGGACAGTTGTAGAGAAGTTCTTGGAATTGATTCCAAGTATCATATAAGCTTACTCCTTCCTTCTGAGAGAATCTGGCGATGCTGTCTTTGATGGCTGTTGTTCTGGCAGGAGGGAAGTACTCTTCGACGAAGTCTTGAGCAACAGTATCCCAATCGGTATAGTAGCCAGGTGGTTTGCCAGTAAGCCACCTCTTAGCTGCGCCTTTCAGAGAGAATGGGAAAGCTCTAAAGCAAAGAGTGTTCTTGTCGAGATTTCCATTCCTAAAAGTGCTCCAGAGATCAAGGAAATCCGCCAGATGTGTGCACGGATTGTCTAGTGGCCTGCCTTCAAACTGTAGATCCCTAGAGATCATAGTCAAGAATGGAATCTTGATCTCATAGTCAGGATCTCCTTCAATGCGCGGCACGGCGATAGAAGATCGAACGCTAGTCGCGCTCGGCTTGTTGTAGTCAGCTAGACTCTTTGGTGCAACTGGTGGTGGTTGACCGCCTGGTGGTGGTGGTGGTGGTAACTGATCAGTCATGGTAGGAGATGGACGAGGTGAACATATGAACAACAACGTTATACTAGTTGCCTATTTCTAAATCTATATATCAAAGTATAAGTTGTAAACAAGATTCTTGTCAAACTTTTTCATATGTAGGATAACTTCATTGATGTTTGAAAGACATACTGTTACAATTGGTACTACTTTGTAGACCATGGTTGATTTTAACAACTTCTACATGATCATATATACTTCATATCTGGCGAAGTTTGAGTAGAAAGCCCAATCTATGAGGTTACAATTTGTAATGAATATTTGTAGATATGGGATACTGCTGGTCAAGAAAGATTTCAAAGTCTTGGCGTTGCTTTCTATCGGGGTGCTGACTGTTGTGTTCTGGTTTATGATGTCAATGTGATGAAATCATTTGATAATCTTAATAACTGGAGGGAAGAATTCCTACTCCAGCTACTTGTTACTCATCTTTACGTAGTGGATACAATTGGACCAGTTATACCCACTGACTTATGCGAAATGATGTTTTTGAAGGCTAGTCCACCTGATCCTGAAAACTTTCCATTTGTTGTACTTGGAAATAAGGTAGATATTGACAGTGGAAATAGTAGAGTGGTGAGTTGCTTTCCAAATAATCCAACAACTTATGCTTGAAATTTTTGTCAATGGTCATTTTTTGGGATTTAGTAACTTCCTTCCTTGTTGTATTGAAATCACATTTTGATCTATTTTGATCTTTTAGGTGTCTGAAAAGAAAACAAAGGCTTGGTGTTCTTCAAAAGGAAACATACCCTACTTTGATACTTCTGCAAAAGAAGGATTCAACGTGGATGTTGCATTCAAGTGCATCGCTAAAAATGCTCTTAAAAATGAACCAGAAGAAGATATGTAAGTTAAATAATTATTAAAGTGTTAACTTCTAATGATTCAATTTTTTTTTTAATAAAGTTGGCTTATGCTTGAAGTGAAATCATGTCTATAGAAGTTCTTGAAAAACTCTGTATTATATGATCATTTCATCAATCTTGTGAGAGTTGTAGGTATCTTCTTGAAAACATTGATGTTGGAGGCGGAGGTCAACAACAAAGATCTACAGGGTGTGAATGTTGAGGCAAAATACAAACATGATTATTTGTTCCTTTTGTGGTAAGCGTATCATAAGGAAAATATATTATTAAGATTATGGTGTGTATCTGGAGATCAACAACCCCAAATTTATGTTTCATTTTTTTTCATGAAAACATTGTTAATTCTTCTATTTGCTATGGTTGTGTATACTCAGATTGGTAGAATTCATTATGTTAGAAGAGTCCATTAGTGTTCAAACCTATGATTATAAGACTTGTTAATTTGATCATGTTTGTGATATTTTGGTATGTGGAGCAAAGTATGGATTTTTTGTGGATGATAGACTTATTTTTGTAATCCCTTATCTTTGTTTTAATTTTGTTGAGACCATAATAAGATGATAATACAAAACTAAACTTACATAAAAAGTTTGCATCGTGATGAGAATCAAAAGTGTTTCACTGTTGAAGATAGATAATGACACCTAAAACATAAATGATTGAATCATATCCACGCACCCGGTTAAGTGTACATGTCACTAATTCTCTAATACCCATCAATATTAGGGTAGCAACGTCAAAAATTGTGGTTAGGCCTTGCTACTAGGATCAATACATTCATTGATGATCTCAAACCACCATATTGATTGGCCCTCTTATTAGACTTGAGCTAGTGTTTGGATCCGCATTAAGTTTCATCAACCCAACAGAAGGAGGGATATCTTTTCTCTAGTGAGAATTTTCAAAAGGGAGGTGAGTGTCTTTGTCACTTTCACATTCGTACTCTTGAATTTCAAATTCAAGAAACCTAAAAGTATAAGGGATAAACTGTAGAAACTTTAAAAAATCACATTGTTTCGCAAGTTACAACATCGCCAACAAAAATATTGTAACACTCATCCCGAATCTACTCGGGTAAACTCATGGTGGAACTGGTTATGAGCATTACTAGTGATAAATTGAACTGAAATAACCAAAATAAAAATAGTGGAAATAAAATCGATAAAATATGATCATTAAAATAAAAGACAGAGATCCCAACTTAAATACTTTTCCAACCACAATCAACCAAAACCTCTTAATCAATATCAACAATAAATAACTTTTAAAATTCCTAAAGCTGTCAACTAAAATAAAATACATAAAATGACATCCTTGTCCTCGGTCACTATCCTTCAGTCTTCTAGCTCAACTCCACGGCCAACAACTGTTGCTCCAAACTCAGCTCAGCTCACTGATGTGATGTTTTTACTCATGTTTTGACCTATGATTGACCTAAGAAACTCCCATATTTGATCTTGTTGTGTCATGGTTCGTGTGCTTTTAGAGTCACTTTACACAAATTGCACTTTTGCTGTCCGAGGGCCACTTGTGGACTAATTCTATGTCTATTGGATTTGTTTTCTGTGTATTTTCAGGCCATGGCATGGTAGTACAGGTGACAAGGATTCCATAGGATCAAATGGGAACTTAATCGGAGCTCGGATGAGGGAGATAGGGCCATTGCAAGTTTGAGTTTTTTGCACCAACAAGAGTTCTCGGCGAGAATATCAACATTCTCGCCGAGAATGTATTAAGGAAGTTAAGGCTCTTTGTCGTCGCCAGTGAACCAGAGCTTTTCGAAGAAGTTCTCGGCGAGAACTTCATATGTTCTCGTAGAGAACATATGAAGGAATTTTTGCAAAACTCTCGTCGAGGATTCTCAACTACTTTGCAAAGAGGTTCTTGGTGAGAACATCAATGTTCTTGGCGAGAACTTCAATGTTCTTTTTTGGTGAATCCTATTTAAGCATCCACGAGGAGAATTGAGAGGGTATCATTCATCATCAACGATGACCTTTGACACTTCCACTCCACACTCGATCAGCCACCACCCATCAACCCTAATAGACATTTCTGGTGCAAATTGAAGTCCTTGGAGCTTGGATTGAAGCCAACCAACCTTGGGAGAGGTTCTTACAAGTGGAGAATTGAAGATCATCACAAGGATCCATCAATAGTGCTCTTGGTGACCAATCTTCTTTCTTTTCTCTTTACTCCATTGCCCATGTGTGGCTAAGTTCCTAGGGTTCATCTTGGATGGGTAGAGTAGTTATGCTATGATAGAGATATGATTGCATAGACTTGCCATGATTGATCTTTGTTATGAGGATGATTCCTAGACTTGTTCTTATTACCATTTTATGCCATGTTTGCTTGAATTGGTCTATTCGATGTGATTTGATGCATGAGAGTGCTTCGATTGTAGGTCTAGGGATTGAAGTGATTGTGTTCTAAGAGATTAGATCATCTTATTTCAACCATTTTCATATGATTTCTCTCTTGGACATTTTATCGAACACTTAGTGTGCATGTGGATTTTCATTCATTTGTGTATCGAAAGGCTATTTGGTGATTCTCCTAGTGTTAGGGCATTGATATGAAAGTATTGTGCCTAGCCTTGTGGTCATAGAGTTCTAAGAGAGGGTTTTGTGTTTTGGCATTTCATCAAACACCTAGAATGCATCCTTTTGCACTTAGCTTGAGAGCAAACCCTAAGTTGAGTGGTATTAGGATAGGGATTTTGTGCTACAAAAGTGTATCGAGTCTATATAAGTGAAGTGCGAGGTCATCCGAATGCAAACTCGATCTTGATTGGTGTGTTTGTTCAATTAAACATCTTGAGCATGATGAAACTATCCTTCAAGTGAACTGCCTTTTGTCTTTGAGTGAACCATTTTGCTTTCTTGCTTAGTTTATTTCTTATGTTCTTGAACTCTTTGATCAAACCAACCCTTTCTAAATATTTAGACCATCTACAAGGAGTGTGAGTATTAGTCTTTGAGAGAGACCTCATGGAATACAACCTTGAGTGTTAGTAATCGTACCTTCTTGGTTGGTTATTGACACGTCACTCACCAACTACTTCTAACTGAAAAGAGAGACTGGGAGGGGATCAGTTACATAATGAAACTGAGTGAACCCACTAGGCTTCACTATGCATCGAACTACCTAGGGAGCATCCCAGACTCCCATATTGGAATACATAAATGGGACCCACACTTATACCTCATTTTAACATCCTAGTATAGTAGTTCTAAGTGTTTGGTCATTTCCCTCTACCCCTATTCCCATCATGCATCACCCCAACAATATCATCCAAAAAATCATCAACAATCCGACATCCACAACAACAACATCATCATAAATAAAAGCAACATCAACACGATCCAACAACACATCACATATCAGTTCACAATCACATCCAGGACAACACAAACACACAACAATTAACATTTCAATTAACTAGGTGAGTTTAATTAGGCGCCATAAGAAGTTGTTCCCCAGCTACCTCGCCGTCCATCACATCCAGGCGCATCCTCAATGGATCCGTCCTCGAAGGAGTATTCATTCCAACGCATCCTCAAGAGGATCCTTCCACGAAGGAGAAAATCAACCGACCTTGGCAACCAACCAAGGGATTCACCCCAGTGAATTGGACTCAATCACAATCAGTATTTTGGGTAGGGTAACGTTGGCTCCTTCCGGTTCTATCATTTAATTTCATTTAATACAACCACATCAATTACACACATCAACAAACACAATTCCATTCAACCAATTCCATGTCTTAATTCCACTTCAGAATTCCATGTCATAATTCTACACACAAACCACATACACACTTATAACAGGCGAACTGCTAGCCTTACCAACCACCCCACTTGTTAGTAAAAACAAAGGGGTGACCATGTCGCAAGGTCTAGGACCACACTCCTACTCGTCGTTCATAGGATGACCCCCACATTGGCAGGGTCATCCTCTTGCAACCAACATTCCACATTTCCAATAATCACCATGTATAAATAAATTGTGCAAACAAGAATTAAACTCTCATTCTTGCCACCTAGTCAACCATTCAAACAAGTCAATCATACATTTTAACAAGTCAATCATAGCATCGCATATGAGCAACCAATCACAACATCATACAGTTAACCATTTCAACTCTCCAATTCATGCATCCCTAGTAATTACTAAGTCTGGATTATAATTCCTCACGTCTCTACATATTGGTGCTAAACCCTCACCTTAGCCTAAAAGCATCCCCGTAATTCTGTCTGAAAACATCTGTCTTGTCATCCTGATTCCACCAGTCCTGATGGTTCGTGAATTGGAGCTTTAACGAAGGAGTTATGGCCGAAACTTTGAAACACCAACTGAAGCTTCCACACTAATTGGCAAACCATTCCTTAAGAACAAATTCCCAAACACGCCACTAGTTACTGAAATCAGAGTTAGGTCACTTATCTTTAATAGGGGTACAATTTGGTCACCCAACTTCCAAAAGGTGGAATCTGGGTCACCCTTCTTCTACCTTAGCTTCGTCGAGCCATCGCCACTTCCTAGATTATGAAACTACAGAATAAGCAACCACTGACCCGGAATCCTCATCCGCTGCCGCCTAAACATCGGCGATCACCTTGTCTCCCCCTCCTCTCAACTTTTCGTTGCTATAGTCAACATCACCGCCGCATCGAAGCTCTTCTCTTTCGTGTTCTCGATGGCTGGCATCATCCCCGAACAAGGCTCGACCCTCCAACTCTCTCTCTCTTTCCCTCTTCCGATCCTTTTCTGCCACCAACACTCTTTGTCGACCATCACCTCGACATTTGTGCCAAGAAACCCGCCGCTAGTCCTCTTCCATTCCTTATCGACTTCCGCGCTTCACACCCACCCCCACCGGAAATTAGTCAGATGCTTATTCTAATTGGTGCTGAATCCGTGCTTAATGAAATCTCGGCCGTCCATGTTAGTGGACCCAAGATCAACGGCTATAATCAAATATATGTAGTGGGACTATCAGAAGGGTAAAATAGTAATCTCATAAATGTATTATTGTGGTGGGAAAAGTGACAGAAAAGTAGGAAAGAGAGTGCCCTATTCTCTATTGTCTTTCTTCTAATGATAAAAAATTAACATAGCTCTTACGATTTGAATGATTTTTCAGTAATTTTAACACCAAAAATCTTCTAATTAAATTACGAATCCAATGATATCACTCTTGATAGTGCTTAAGAAATTAATGATTTTTAGATTTCGTATCACTTATGTTCGGAATTCGTATTAGTTATGTTAGGAATTTGTATGATGTTACGAATTTAGTTGATTCAAGCTATGAATCATGATTCGTATGGTTTTTATAGCATGTTTCGTAACGTTTGAGAACCAATTTCGTATTCGTAATACTTATGAACTTAATTAGTAACACTTGTAATACTTGGTACTTAATCCGCCATCGACTACCTCGCCTCCATGGACTTCAACTCCTACGACTTCCGTCGCATCGTCACCTTGTATGCCGCTGGCGGTGTTGTTGAGGACGAAGGGTAGTCATTTCCGACAGAGGTTGGCGTCCCTTAGTGATTAGTCTTTGGTTTCGTTTATTTCTTTTCCGTTGTCCCGTGTAATACTTGGTACTTAATTCGTATTAGTTATGTTAGGAATTCGTATGATGTTACGAATTTAGTTGATTCAAGCTATGAATCATGATTCGTATTCGTAATACTTATAAACTTAATTAGTAACTCTTGCAATACTTGGTACTTAATTCCTAACACTTGATGTCATGATACACAATGTAATACTTGGTACTTAATTCGTAACACTTGTAATACTTGGTACTTAATTCGTAACACTTGATGTCATGATACACAATCCAATACTTGGTACTTAATTGTTGAGGACGAAGGGTAGTCAATTCCGACGGAGGTTGAAGCCCTTAGTGATGAGTCTTTGGTTCCGGTCATTTCTTCTTCGTTGTCCCGTGTAATACTTGGTACTTAATTCGTATTAGTTATGTCAGGAATTCGTATGGTGTTACAAATTTAGTTTATTCAAGCTATGAATCATGATTCGTATTCGTAATACTTATAAACTTAATTGGTAACACTTGTAATACTTGGTACTTAATTCGTAACATTTGATGTCATGATACACAATGTAATATTTAGTACTTAATTTGTAACACTGTAACACTTGGTACTTAATTCGTAACACTTGATGTCACTTAATGTCATGATACACAATGTAATATTTGATACTTAATTCGTAACACGTGTAATACTTGGTACTTGATTCGTAACACTTAATTCGTATCACATGGGGATGTCATGATACACAATAATTTATACACGATATCTCTTACATTTGGAGAGTGCCAAAGATTAATTTATACATGATACTCGGAAGTGGTTGACACGGATGATTGATTTGGTTATAGTTGAAGATGTTGACTCCGATAATGACACGGATAAGAATGGAGTTAAAGATAGAGAAGCCAAGGCGAAAGGAGCTTCTAAATTGACCAATAAGGTTGGTTCTCAAGAGGCTACGATGAGTGCTACTCCGGTCTCTCCTCCCGCACCGGTTGTGCCTCCTTACAAGCCTAAGCCACCTTACCCATCTCGCATGAAGTCGGATTCTATGGAAAAGGACTTCAAAAGGTTTGTTGAGATTCTTGACAAGGTTCAATTCACAATGCCGTTTGGAGAAGCAATCACCAAGATGCCCCAATATGCAAAGTTCATGAAGGAGATCTTCACCAACAAACGCAAGCTAACGGATGTCACCTCGGCAAAGCTTAATGAACAATGCTCCGCTATTCTCTCTAAGCAACCACCGGAGAAGCTTAAGGATCCAGGTAGCTTTACTATTCCTTGCACTATTGGTGAGCATGCAATAAGTAGAGGCTTAGCCGATTTGGGTGCTAGTATCAATGTTATGCCATATTGCATGTTTGATGTGTGAATTTCAACTCACAACATTCAAGGTCGTATTCCACGGGTTCTCTCAATGGCCACTACTCACATTCCTCGTAGACGGTCTATTCATTTGAAAGGATTTTTGGTTTGAAATAGAAATAAAAAACTTAAAGGAAACTAAAAAAAGAAAGAAAAATAAAGTGGTGCAAATCAAAGACAAAGGGGGTTCTCTTGGTGGGTAGTTTCATCATGCTCAAGAGGACTAATTGAACAAACAAGTCAATCAAGATCGAGTTTGCATTTGGATGACCATGCATTTCACTTCTATAGACTCAATGCACTCTCGTAGCACCAAATCCCTATCCTAATACCACTCAACTTAGGCTCTCGCTCTCAAGCTAAGTGAAAAAGGATGCATTCTAAGTGTTTGATGAAATGCCAAGACACAAGACCCTCTCTTAAGACTCTATGACCACAAGGCTAGGCACAACACTCTCATATCAATGCCCTAACACTAAGAGATTCACCAAAAAGCCTTTTCAAACTCAATTGAATGAAAATCCACATGCACACCAAGTGTTCGATAAAATGCCCAAGAGAGAAATCAAGTGAAAATGGTTGAAATAAGATGATCTAATCTCTTAGAACACACTCACTTCAATCCCTAGACCTACAATCTATGCAATCCAAGCACTCTCATGCATCAAATCACAATGAATGGACCAAATTAAGCAAACATGGCATAAAATGGCATTAAGAACAAGTCTAGGAATCATCCTCATACAACTAAGATCAATCATGGCAAGTTCTATACAATCATCTCTCTATCATAGCACAACTAATCTACCCATCCAAGATGAACCCTAGAAACTCAGCCACACATGGCCAAGGGAGTAAAGAGAAAAGAAGGAAGAATGGTCACCAAGAACACCATGGATGAATCCTTGAGATGATCTTCACTTCTCCACTTGTAAGCACTTCTCCCAAGGTTTGTTGGCTTCAATCCTAGCTCCAATGGCTTCAAATTGCTCCAAAAATGTGTTCTAGGGTTTGAGGGTTCGTGGGTATGTGTTTGGGGTTCAAGAGAGATCAAAGAATTCCCCAAAATGGCCAAAAACAAGAGTATTTATAGTGCAGGGGGCAGTGCACGGCGTGCACCCATGCACGGCGTGCACACCTGCACGGCGTGCACCCCTGCACTCTGCAGAACACTCGATCTTGTAATGCTCATATCTCCCTCGTCCGGACTCCAAATGACCTCCCGTTTGCTCCTATTCGCTCCTTGTCATCCGTACTTTGATGCCATAACCTGAAAATGCACAGAGGCAACTCCAATAGACCACGAATTTGGCTCCAAAGTGGCAACCGGACAACAAAATGACACTTTGCACAAAACTTCAATAAAAGCATATAAGTCATGTCATTTCACGAATAAACACGGGCATTTCAAAGGTCATTCATAAGCTTAAAATGCACTAATTAAAGTCACATCAATATTTCAGAAGCTAGGCCTAGGAAAATTAAAACCAACCCTCATGAATGTTCAATTAGCGGATAAGTCCATGAAATCCCCTCGTGGTATTGTTGAGGACGTGTTGGTTAAGGTTGGTGCTTTCAAATTCCTTGTGGATTTTGTTATTCTAGATGCTATGGGTGGTGCCAATGTGCCTTTTATTTTAGGACGACCTTTCTTAGCAACCTCTCGTGCTTTGATTGATGTTTATGGTGGTAAACTCACCCTTAGGGTCGACAATGAATGCATGATCTTTGATCGCTCAAACGGCATGGAATTACTTTGTCTTATGCTAGTCACCATGACCCAAAGAATCCGCATGAGCTTAATTCGGCTACTAATAGCACTAACCTTGTCCGTCATAGTCTTGCGGAGTTGTTTGCTATTAGTGATGTGCAGGAAAAGACGGATGAAGTAAAGGAGACTCCACCTTTCATGCTCCCAAAGACACCACCTAAGGCTCAGAAGAAAGGTGTAAAAGGTCAACTGAAAAAGGCAAGGAAGCTGCACCAATGGGTGAGACGAGCAAGACTAAAAAGCCACCCGATGAGAAGATCAACTCAAAGTGGTTTGGTCCCTTTTCCATTGCCCCCGCCTCACTATCCGGGAAATCCATGCTCATTCCACCCGAAGTTGGTAAGGTACAATTCAAGTTTCGTGTGCCTTGTGAAGTTAATGATATCGACTTCAAGGAGGTAATGAGTTGGGATGGTTTTACTTAGCTTGATCCTTGTGCTTTCGTCTAGCTAGAGACGTTAAAGAAGCGCTTCATGGGAGGCACCCCATGTTATCCTTACCTTTTTCTTTTATGTTTTAGAGTTGTTTTAGTTCGTTGAATAAGATGTTGGCAAGCACTTAGGTGGATCACTCTTCACAATGTGCGTCATGGTACTCTTCTACTACTATTGCATCCTATGCTCCTCTCTACCAAAGCGGTAACTTCGTTCCACCTTACCCTCTCTCTCTTGATCATTGAGAACAATGCTCATGTTAGTCGTAGGGGAGTTTTTGAGGTTTGGTGTGATTATTTCTTGGTAGAAGTCTAATGTTTACTTGGTTGATTTGCATGATCTTATTTGAATGTCGATTCCCTCTACTTTAGAATCATTCGGTTCTAGACTTTTGGTGTTTAATTGACTTCAAGTTTTTATAATGACGTTTAGATTGTTCCACTTAGAACCTATAACCAGCATGTTAGCGCTAATATCAAATTGAGTCTAGGCCAGAACAGAGATTTTATCACTCTTGTATGTAGGTTGATTGGTTGATACGTGTTTTTATACCACTCGATAACACCGGTCTAGGATGATGAAGGCAAATCAGAAACTTCTTTCCCTTTTTCATGACTTTCTTCAACTTTTTGAACTTGTGGCTTGAGACTAGACGGAATCCAATTCGAAATCTTGTGTGGAAGTTGTAAGGGGCTAAGGGTCAAGTGGCTATTGTCAAAAGAAAATGTTCGAAAGAAAAGAAAAAAAAAGAGAAAAAAAAGCTAAGCTAGGCAAGCTCGGCACCTAAGTGAAGTGTCGGGTTGAGCACTAGCAAAGGCAAAAGCTGTGAGCTAGGCAGGTTCAACACCTAAGTGAAGTGTTGGATCGAGCACTAGTATGCAATAAGAAAAAAAATGAAGAAAAAAAAATGAAAAAGAAAAGAGAAAGAAAAGAAAGCAAAAAGAGTTCTCAAATGTAGCCCTTGATCCTATGCCCGAGTTTGTAAAGAGCGGATCTAGAAGCGGATGAAGTCGAGTCGATAGCCACATCTTAATCACGCATCATTTTCCAAAATTTCCTTACCTCCGCCTACTTCGCTTCATTTCTCGAGTTCAAGTCCTTTTGATTAGAGTTGGTGTTGTCGTGGTCGGTTTTGCTGTGTCCCAGTCAACCACTACTTGAAGTGTGCAGAAAATAGTGAGGTCTAAACTTGTTTGATTGACGTTCTTGCATGTGTAGGTTTAGTTTGTTTGTGGAACAGTTTAAGCCGAATTGTTGTTGCTTGAATTTCAATAGGACCGATCTTGTCATTTGTGAACTTGGAGGTTTTCTAATTCATTTGCTTGAGGACAAGCAAAGCTTAGTCGTAGGGGAATTTGATGTGATTATATTTAGTGCATTTTAAGTCCATGATTGACCTATGAAACGCCCGTGTTTGATCCTTAAATGCCATGCTTAATATGCTTTTATCGAAGTTTTGTGCTAAGTGCTATTCTGTTGTCTGGTTGCCACTTTGAGGTCAATTCCATGTCTATTGGAGGTGTTTTCTTTGTATTTTCAGGTCTTGGCATTGTAGTATTGGTGACAAGGAGCACGTAGGATCCAACGGGAGGTCAATCGGAGCTAGGACGGAGGAGTTATGGACGTTGCAAAATTGGAGAAAATACGACTTTCATTGAAGAACCTTTTCGGCGAAAATATCATAGGATTTTCGCCGAAGAGGAGGTTTTCGGCGAAATTTTCAAGTCCTCGGTCCGAAAACTCGAAGCAGACAGAAGGCCTTTGCTCTTGACAACATTTTCGGTGAAAACATTCAAAGTTTTCGCCAAAACTTTAGAAGAAATCAAGCAGCCGTTCGTGTTTTCAAGTTTATTTTCGGCGAAAACTTCACACATTTTCGCCGAAAATATCAGCCTTTTCCGGCGTGCTATATAAAGAAGGAGGGGCAAAAATTAGTGGGGGATCATTCTATTATTAACACCATCGCCGACTCCTCTCTGCCTCTCAATTGTTCATCATCAATTCCATCATCTCCTCTCTCTCAATCAACCATCATCCACCCTCAATTGTTGATCAACTTGAAGATCTAAGTGAAGCCTTCCACCCTTGGATTGGAGCTTGAAGAGCTAAGTGGGAAGATCCTCCATGGAAGCAAGGATGGTCTCCTCTACCCAAATTCAGGTTTCTTCCATGTTTAAGCTAGGCTAAGCTTAGGTTTAGTCTAGTGGGGGATGGATCAAGCTAGGATAGGTGATTGATTGTATGGATTGAGTTTCTCATAGCCATTTGTGTAAGATGATGATCCTAGACCTTGTGCTTTGTAGCCATTAGAGCTTGATATTCTCTTTTGGTATTGTTATGTCTTTCAATACATGAGAATGATTGATTGATGTTTGATCTAAGGTTGTAGGATTGTAATTGGATGATTTGAGAGATTGGATTGTTCAATTGCAACCATTTTGAGCTTGTTTTCCTTGTTGTCATTTTATCAAACACTTGGTGTGCATTGAGTTTTCTTTCATTTGAAGGTTGAGAGACCCTTGTGATTGATAGACTAGTGTTTTATGATTGACATGAGAGTGTCTTGCATCATTTACCTTGTGCTAGATGATTGTTGACATAGAATTCAAGTTCCAAGCATTTCATTAAGCTAGTTTAAAGCATTCCATTCCTTTTGTTCACATAGCAAGATCATGGTGCATTTGGTCTAGGAATAGAGAGTCAATTGTGCGAGAGTTCGTTGATTCTACTTGAGTGATTTGCATGGTTATTAATTACACATCGTTGCTTGAGATTCAATCCAGCTTTCATGAACCTTGAGCTTGAAGAAATCCCTAGCTTGACTAAACTCCTTTCTCTCTTGCTTGATTCCTCAATTTCAATTCATTCTATTTTGCCTTGCTTGTTTATGTTTTTAACTTGTTCTCTTCCAAAACTTAAACTCATTTTAAATGTTTGGACCGTTTACGAATGTTGTGAGTATTAGCCTATGAGGGGACCCTGAGGAATACGACCTTGGTAAAATCCTCTTATCAGCTGTCATCAAGAAGAATGTTCCCTTCCATTGGGGAGCACCTCAAGAAGAAACTCACCGAAGCCCCATTGCTCAAACTGCCCGATTTCTCAAAACCTTTTGAAATCGAGTGTCATGCTTCGGGAGTGGGAATTGGAGCTGTGTTGATGCAAGAAGGAAGACCTATTGCCTATTTTAGTGAGAAATTTAGTGGTGCTACCCTCAATTATCCCACCTACGACAAGGAGTTGTATGCCCTAGTTCGAGCCTTGAAGACTTGGCAACATTACTTGTGGCCCAAGGAGTTCATAATCCACACCGATCATAAGTCCCTCAAGTATTTGAAGGCTCAACACAAATTGAACAAGAGGCATGCAAGGTGGGTGGAGTTCATTGAGTCCTTCCCTTACATCATCCACTTCAAACAAGGTAAGGAGAATGTGGTAGTCGATGCCCTTTCTCGAAGGTATTCCCTAATCACTGCCTTGAGTTCTAAATTCATTGGTTTTGAGCATATCAAGGATTTATACGTGACTGACCCCGACTTTAAAGACATCTTTGAGTCATGCACACATGTAGGGTTTGAGGATTAGGCAGAATGGATACTTGTTCAAAGGTTCCAAGCTATGCTACCCTAGCCATTCAAGCCAAACCCTAGTCATAAGAGAAGCTCATGGAGGAGGTCCATGGGTCATTTTGGAGTGGCCAAAACAGTAGCTTGCCTTAAGGAACATTTCTATTGGCCTATGATGAGGAAAGAAGTTGAGAAGATCATCAGCCAATGTGCCAAATGCCAACGAGCTAAGTGACACCTTCAAAACTTTGGTTTATATACCCCTTTGCCTATTCCTGAACACCCTTGGGTAGATTTGTGTATGGAGTTTGTTCTAGGATTACCTAAGTCTAGAAGAGGCAAAGATTCAATTTTTGTGGTTGTAGATAGGTTTTCAAAAATGGCTCATTTCATTGCATGTCATAAGGTTGATGATGCATCACACATAGCTGACTTATTCATTGGTGAAATAGTTAGACTTCATGGCATTCCTAAGACTATAGTTTCTGACCGAGACTCAAAGTTCCTAAGCTACTTTTGGAAGACCTTGTGGGAAAAATTAGGAACCAAGCTTATGTTCTCCACAACCTGCCACCCTCAAAAAGATGGCCAAACAGAGGTTGTCAATCAGTCACTATCCCAAATGCTTAGAGCTATCATTAAGTCCAACCGACTGGGGACTGTCTACCCCATGTAGAGTTTGCTTACAACTGATCTGTCCACTCAGCCACTCAATACTCACCTTTTGAATTGGTTTATGGTTTTAACCCCCTAACCCCATTGGATTTATCACCATTGCCTATACATGAGTTTCTAGATGCAGATGGACACACCAAGGCTGAGTATGTTCGAAAGCTGCATGAGAAGGCCAAAGCTAACATCGAAAGAAGGACATCTCAATACCTAAGGAATGCAAACCGTGGGAGAAAGGAGAAAATTTTCCAACCTGGTGACCAAGTGTGGATCCACTTCAGGAAGGATAGGTTTCCTGAACAAAGGAAATCTAAGTTGCTGCCAAGAGGAGATGGGCCTTACACCGTTCTTGAAAGGATAAACAATAATGCTTATGTTTTAGATTTACCTAATACTTATGGTGTGAGTACTACTTTCAATGTTGCTGACTTAACTCCTTTCTATGATGATGACTTTGCAGAGACAGATTCGAGGACGAATCCTCATCAAGAAGAGGGGAATGATGAACCCCCGTGCCTTGGACCCGACCAGATCTGCCCCTGACCCGAAGCCAAGTCAAAGCCTTCAAGACACGGGTCACAGCATTCATTGGCGATTGGAGTCGAGCCAAGCATGAGGAGCTGGACCAGAGGTTCATCAGAGAAGGATGCACGGTGCTGACCCTTGATGCCCGACTGAAATCCAACCTGGAGGACAAATACCCGAAGAACACTGCCCCGGCCCCGGAGGATACGGACAACCAACCCCAGTACCGGACAACCATGCTCCGCGCTCAAATTCTGTCAGACAAGTTAATTCCAGGAGACTAAGGAGGCCAAAAGACTCGAGGAAAACCTTCTTTGTCCGAGGAAATTTCAACCAGGAGGTCCGAATGCCCCAGCATCACTGGAAACCCTAGTACCGGGCCGTGTCCACTGATGCCGACGACTGACCACCCGGACACCCGGAGCCCGCAGAAATTACAAAAATGCCACCGCGCGCTTCCGAGCCACATTTCCGAGCCGCGGAAGGATTCCTGCCCGCGCCTGGGTTTTTTGTCGACGCGCCCAGAGCCTTTTCCCAATTCCACTCGGACACGTACTGCCGGTCAGCCCTAATCATCCCGGATTAGGTTTTTTCTGAATTCTACCCGGTGTAGGAATTCCACCTTCGGACTACTTCATTATTTTTAATAGTTTCCTCAGTCTAATTTTTTAGTATAGATTTATTATTCCTTTTTAGAGTTGGAAACGGCCTTGGACACCCATTGTACTATAAATATTGGCCTTGGCCACGTTTGAAAGACAGATTACACATTAAGAAAAAATTCCAGAACTTTGTTTTTTTCCTTCAAGTCTTTGCTCGTTGTTGCTTAGCTTAAGGTCTTGGTTTATCATCAAAGGCAATTCATCCTTTGTTTGTGGCACCAAATTCGACTGAATACCTGGTGTTCCTAGGTCGTTACCTAGTGGATTTCAAGGTTCTCCGCCGGTTTCAAAGGTTAGGTTCTCGTGGGGCTGATAAATAGTTTTGGGTGTTGAGTCGATCCCTTCCTGGAGTAGGCGGTTCGCATCAGTCTCCCACCAAATCCTAAGGCCTGCCCCGATCAAGGAGGTAGAAAATATGGAGCTGGACGAAGAAATCGGGAACAGGTCAAAGGAGAAGGAGGACTTGACTTGAGAATCGATGATGTAATCTCACCGGACACCTCACCGAGCCTAGAAATCCTTGTGGAGAGTTTTTCTGAAAAAGAAGACATGGACATTGATATGACCCGGCCTAGCTGCCCAAGTACACGCCAGTACACCTACACCCCACCAGGGTCACCCGTAGGAGGCAGAACCCTAGGACCATACAAGAAGCGCCTAGAACTAAGGGTCGGCTACCTACAAGCCCTAAAGCCAAAGTATGAGATGAAGTAGAGGCTAAGGCCTCCCTAAACAGGTAGGAAGGCTCCACAAGATGGAAGGATATTTCAGGCCATGCTGCTGGCCAAGGACATAAGCCCTGGCACTGGAAAAGAGTCTCAGCCTGCCCTTAGCCTCACCTCTAGGAGCCCGCAAGTGAAGCACACTCCCGAGACCATCTAGAGGCATTTCTGGAGTACAGAAAACAAGAGGATTCAAGAGTACATGGCCAAAACGGGATGGCCACCCAAGACTGCCCCGGCCTTGGAGGATGCGGACAACCAACTCCAGTCCCGGACAACCCTGCTCAGCATTTAGAATCTGGCGGACAAGTTGATGCCAGAAGCTTCAGGAGGCCTAAAGACTGAGGGAAAACCTCCCTTGTCCGAGGAAATATCAACTAGGAAGCCCGGATGGCCCGATGATGAACGTGTCGTTGTGCGTGCGTTCAATCAAATAACTAACAAAGCTAACAAAAGCTAGGGTAGATCGTATTCCACGGTCCTTCTAATGATCGACTACTCAAATAAGCTGGCAATTTACTCAGGTTAAACACATGTTGCGTGGTGTGTGTTCCACGACTTCTAATTCTAAGAAATGCAGAGAAATTAAAAACTGAAACTAAAAACAGATTGGAAATTGGTTGATTAAAACAAAGATGACAGACGAACTTAGACTTTGAATCCCCCTTCATTCCCAGAGCATTGGCAATCAACAGATCAGCGGATTTCGATTCTCATTCAATCAGTTCCTAAGACACCACCATAACTCCTTACCCTTAGGTTTAAGACCGGCGAACGTTCGCTCTAACCGTTTTAGCTACCAAGATAATAAGCCGCCCGGGTACGGTCGCCTCTCGCAACGACTTAACTTAATTGGTGCGATTACTAATGATTTATGAGTTACTCTTGCAGTGGATTAACCCTAACTGGTTCCTACAAAAGGCACGCTCCAATTATAAGGTTAATTGTTCGATTTTATGTTTTAAAGTAAGGCGAGCGTTCGTTTCTATCCTTAGCTTAACCATAATCTAATCTAGGTGATCAATCCATATAAGAAACATAAACAGTGAAGAACAAATCAAACATGAAAGAGAAACTGATTGAACTTTGAATCTAATCACCGCCGATCCGTGCACCGCTTTAAAGCCCTAGGTCACTTAGGGTTCATCTAGTCTAAGCTCTAACGAGTTTAGCTACTCATGATCATTACAAAAGAAACAAAGACAAAGAAAGAGTTCATCATCCAGAGGAAGAACAGAAAAGAATCTGAAAAACCTAATTAAGACGACTCTGGCAGACTTGATCTTCGGTAAACTGCAATCCTAGCTCCGAGTCTTCGAGATGGAAGGGATGGCGTCACGATCTCTTTCCGGCTCTTCGAACTCTAAACTCTGCTTCAGAACTTGAGAGAATTCTGAAGTATTTGGTATTAGTTGGTAATTATGATGTCTCTTCTCCTTTTGGGACGCCGTTAAGTATTTATACTTAACAAAATACCGCCGGATTTTCTCTTGATTTTTCGCCAAAAATCATAAGGAATTTTCGCCGAAAATTCCTTCCTAAATGAGGTGATCGCCGGTTGAATTCTTCTGTGATTTTCGGGCCATTGGTTCTCGTCGAAAACTTAGTGTTTTCGTTGAAAACTTCCTTGAATGAGCTCAGTCGATTTGTGCATGGATTTTCGCCGAAAACCTTGGGTATTTTTGGCGAAAACTTTAGTGTAAAACGGGGCAGACTTTGGTTCGACTTGATTGACTCCTTGGATCGATTCCGGTGTGATTCCTCGAGGTTCCAACGCCTTAGACACGTCCTTGGCTACTTTATTTGACGGCAAAAACCTGTGCTAACATAAAACACTAGAAAACCATCAAATAGACCCGAAATGGGCCAAAGTAACACAAATGGCATGAGCTAGGGCAATTGATCGAATATTCGTTATTCTACCCTAAAAACCATGTCTTAAGCAAGGAAATGTCGCTTAAATGAGGCTAATAACCACGTCAAATCGAGTGTCATCAAAATACCCCACACTTAATCTTTTGCTTGTCCTCAAGCAAACTGAATAGAAACGCTCATGTTCACAAATTATAAGATCGATTAAATTGGAGTTCAATCAAACACAATGAATTATTAGACAGATAGGTCCTAGAGCAAGAAACCTAACATGCATACTGATCAGCCAAACTACCTGGTCTCACTAATAAACTGCACACGACAAGTAATAGCAACCAATTATGCATGAATTTGACCTGACCGACCATACTCCTCACACGGGATATATATAGTACAATGGGAACTCTCACTCTCTATGTTTAAGGACGTGTTTATGCTCTCGATTATTTTCTGTTACTGAATTTTGTCATAAGTTTGCAATTCGACCACATCTCCACCACTGTGACAACACGAGTAACTAGTCAAGAAGGACTTCCCTGCTAGGACTGTAACGAATTCTACACTACTTAGGTTTATGATGAGATGGATGATGGGAATGTATGATGGTGGCTTGTTGCGGTGTAGCTTTCGACTAACTTCCCTCGAATCTAGCTTATGGCTTCCTACTGTCTAACCAGACACGGGTGGAATAGTGAAGGCTCGTCCTATGATACCCTCAAGCAACCTAACACTTTATTATTATTTTATTATATTTTTTTGTTTTTTTCTTTTCAACTTTTCTTTTGACTTCGTTCTTCCATTTGTAGGGAGAAGAACATTTTATTGAACTAAAAACTTGAAATTTTTCTGATTTTCTGCTTTTTTCGATTTTTTTCTTATTTTTCTTCTTTTCGTTGTGCTGATTTTTCTTTTAGTTGCTAGAGGGGTTTACACGTCTGGACATAATAGCTAAGACCACCTGTTTACTGGCTATAGGTAGGTTACCACAAACTGACTTTCGGTAGGTCAATGTAGAACTACAACCACAGGGGATCAACGGGAATGAAAGAATGGGAAATGGCTGTAATGTATTATCGAACCCAAAGAACAGGCCAAGCTCAAGGGTCTACACCTAATGGATTATATCGTTAGGTAGGCTATCTGGCTTAGTAGTGAATCTAGGTGATGTGTGAATTTTCACTCACAACAATCAAGGTCGTATTCCACGAGGGCTCTCTCAAAAGCTTATACTCACACGGTTCATGGACGGTCTATTCATTTAAAATTGGTTTTGGTTTTTAATAGGAACAAATGAAAACATAAAGAAAACTAAACAAACCAACAAAGCGGTGCAAAACAAAGATAAAGGAGGTTCACTTGGAAAGATAGCTTCATCATGCTCAAGAGGAACAAATGCACTAACAAGCCAAACATGATGGAGGTTGAAATCGAATGACCACGCAAATCCCTTCTATAGACTCAAAGCACTCTCGTCGCACTAAATCCCTATCCTAGAACCACTCAACCTAGGCTCTCGCTCTCAAGCTAAGTGACTAAGGATGCATTAAAGGTGTTTGATGAAATGCCAAGTTACAAAACCCTCTCCTATGACTCTATGACCACTAGGCTAGACACCACACTCTCATGTCAATGTCCTAACACTAAGAGAATCATCAAAAGACTAATCAAAGTTCAATGAATGAAAAACCTAATGCACACCAAGTGTTCGATAAAATGCACAAGTGAGAAATCATGCAACTATGGTTGAATTGAGATGATCTAATCTCTTAGAACACACTCCCTTCAATCCCTATATCTACAATCCATGTAATCCAAGCACACTCATGCATTACATTACAAATGATAGACCAATCAAGCCATAGCAATCAATGGAATTAACAACAAGTGTAGAGACCATCTTCTTACAATCCAAGATCAATCATGGCATATTTGTACAATCAACCTCTATCCTAGCACAACTATCTATCAATCCAAGGAAACCTAGGAAATCAGCCACACATGTCCAAGGGTACAAAAGAGAAAGAAGGAGAGATGGTCACCAAGAGCTCCATGGCAATCTTCTTCTTGCAAGCTCCTCTCCCCAAGGTTGTGGGCTTCAATCCAAGCTCCTTACTCCAATTTGCACCAGAAGTAGCTAGGGTTGATGATGGATTGGTGTTGGAAGGAGAATGAGAGAAAAGGGATAGAGGGTTTCGAGTGTTATAAAAAATAATGAATTGCTCTCCCAATTTTCGTCCGCTGCCTTCTTTATATACTGCACTGGAATTTGCCTGGTATTTTCGGCGAAAATTCTGCAAGATTTTCGCCGAAAATGTCTTCGAAAAACCTGCTGGACTTTCCTTCAAAGATTTTTGGCGAAAACTCTGGGAAGTTTTCGCCGAAAATTTCTTCATAAATCGAACCTCAACCTGCTATTTAGAGTTTTCGGCCGAGAACTCAGGGTTTTCGGCCGAAAACTTCTTCAGCTTTGCTGTGCACTTTTCTCAATTTTTCAATGGCCATATCTCCTCCGTCCTAGCTCCGATTGACCTCCCGTTTGATCCTACGTGCTCCTTGTCACCAGTACTTTGATGAAAAAACCTAAAAATGCAAAGAAAACAACTAGAATAGACACATTATTGGCCTCAAAGTGGCAACCAGACAACAAAATAGCACTTTGCATAAAACATCCATAAAAGCATATAAATCATAGCAAAATAAGATCAAACAAGGGAAATGCTTAGGCTAATCAAAGGCTTAAAATGCACTAAATATAGTCACATCAAATTCCCCTACGACTAAGCTTGCTTGTCCTCAAGCAAATGAATCAGAAAACATCCAAGTTCACAGATGACAAGATCGGTCCCATTGAAATTCAAGCAATCACAATTTGGCTTAAACTGTTCCACAAACAAACTGAACCTACACATGCAAGAACGTCAACCAAACAAGTCTAGACCTCACTATCTTCTGCACACTTCAAGTAGTGGTTGATTGGGACACAACAAAACCGACCACGACAACACCAACTCTAATCAAAAGGACTTGAACTCGGGCAATGGAACGAAATAGATGGAGGTAAGGAAATTTTGGAAAGTGGTGAGTGATTATGATGTGGCTATCGACTCGACTTCATCCGCTTCTAGATCCGCACTTTACAAACTCAGGCTAGGATCAAGGGCTACAATTGAGAACTTTTTTTTTCTTTCTTTTTATTCTCATTTCTTTCTTTTGTTTTTTTTTCTCTCTTTTTTTCCTACTGCATACTAGTGCTCGATCCAACACTTCACTTAGGTGTGGAATCGGCCTAACTCACAGCTTTTGCCTTTGCTAGTACTCAACCTGACACTTCACTTAGGTGTCGAGCTTGCCTAGCTTAGCTTTTCTTTTCTTTTCTTTTGAACACTTTCTTTTGACATTAGCCACTTGATCCTTAGCCCCATACAACTTCAACACCAGATTTCGAATTGGATTCCGTCTAATCTGAAGCCACAATCACGAAGGATGAAAAAGTTGAAGAAAAACATGGAAAAGGGGTGAAAATTCTGATTGCCTTCATCATCTTAGACCGGTGTTATCGAGTGGTACAAGAACACGTATCAAACCAATCAACCAACACACAAGAGTGATAAAATCTCTGTTCTGGTGATCACACTCAATTTGATGTGATTATCAGCCTCATTTAAGCGACATTTCGTTGCTTAAGACATGGTTTTTAGGGTAGAATAACGAATATTCAATCGATTGCCCTATCTCGTGCCATTTGTGTTACCTTGGCCCGTTTCGGGTCTTTTGATGGTTTTCTAGTGTTTTTATGTTAGCACAGGTTTTTGTCGTCAAATAAAGTAGCCAAGGACGTGTCTAAGGCGTTGGAACCTCGAGGGATTGCACCGGAATCGATCGAAGGAGCTAACCAAGTTAAGAAAATTCCTGCCTGATTTACAACTGATGACCGGCTGAAGGAGTTTTCGGTGAAATTGTTAAGTTTTCGACCGAAGCGAAAATTACAGGAGATACCAGCCAAGGGACCACCCATTTACACCATCCTTTTCTGCGAAAATAATCCTTTATTTTCGGCAAAAATATCAGAAGAATCCGGATTAATTAGGGTTAAGTATAAATACTTAACCGGCGGCCCAAAACAGGGGAGAGACACATAATACCAATTAATTTCAGAATTCTCACGAGTTCTGGAAGAGAGTTAGAGCTCGAAGAGCCGGAAAGAGATCGTGACGCCATCCCTTCCATCTCGGAGACCTCAGAGCTAGGAGTGCATATTACCGGAGATCGAAGTTCTGCCGGAGTCGTCTTAATTAGGTTTTTCAGATCCTTTTCTGTTCTTCCTCTAGATGATGAACTCTGTCTGTGCCTTTGATTCTTTTTGTATGAACATGAGTAGCTAAACTCGTTGAGCTTAGATTAGATGAACCCTAAGTGACCCAGGACTTTAAAGCGATCACGGATTGGCGGTAATTAGATTCGAAGTTCAATCAGTTTCTCTTTGCATGGTTGTTTTGTTCTTCACTGTTTATGTTTCTTCTCTGGTTGATCGCCTAGATTAGGTTTTTGCAAGCTAGGGTTAGTCGTCAGACAGCTTCCCTGCTTTGGTGCATAAACTTGTCTTCCTTGATCACTTAGTTTAGATTCTTGTTAACCTGAGGATAGAAGCGAACGCTCACCTCTCTTTAAAACATCAATTCAACCAGTTAATCTTATAATTGGAGTGTGCCTTTCGTAGGAACCGGTTAGGGTTAATCCACTGCAAGAGTAACTCATAAATCATTAGTAATTCCACCAGTTAAGTTAAGTCGTTGCAAGAGGCGACCGTACCTGGGCGACTAATTAATCTTGGTAGCTAGGTCGGATAGAGCGAACGTTCGCCAGTCTTAAACCTAAGGGTCAGGAGTTATGGTGGTGTTTAGAAACCGATTAAATTAGAATTGAAAACTGCTGGTCTTGTGATTACCGTTGCCTTGGTGATCTAAGGGGGATTCGAAATCTAAGCTCGTCTATCTTCTCGTTTGTCATCCCTTTTACTTTTCTGTCTTTTATTTTCCTACTTTATTAGATTAGAAGTCGTGGAACTCACACCACGCACAACCTGTTTAAACCTGAGTAATTTGCCAACATATTTGAGTAGACAAGAAGAAGAGACCTCGAGTAGAATACGATCTAGTCTACCTTGGTAGATTAGTTATTTGATACCGCTAAAATTGCAGCATCATCTGGCCTAGACTCATTTGATATTAGTGCTAGCATGCTGGTGATAGGTTCTATGTGGAACAGTCTAAACATCATTGTGAAAGCTTGAAGTCAATTAAACACCAAAAGTCAAGAACTGAACGATTCTACACTAGAGGAATTCGACATTCAATTAAGATCATGCAAATCAAGCAAAGTATAGCATTACATCTCTACCACAAATAATCACACCAAACCTCAAACTAAAAAACTTGATGTGTGAATTTTCACTCATAACAATCAAGGTCGTATTCCACGAGGGCTCTCTCAAAAGCTTATACTCACACGGTTCATGGACGGTCTATTCATTTAAAATTGGTTTTGGTTTGGAATAGGAACAAATGAAAACATAAAGAAAACTAAACAAACCAACAAAGCGGTGCAAAACAAAGATAAAGGAGGTTCACTTGGAAAGATAGCTTCATCATGCTCAAGAGGAACAAATGCACAAACAAGCCAAACATGATCGAGGTTGCAATCGAATGACCACGCAAATCCTTTCTATAGACTCAATGCACTCTCGTCGCACTAAATCCCTATCCTAGAACCACTCAACCTAGGCTCTCGCTCTCAAGCTAAGTGACTAAGGATGCATTAAAGGTGTTTGATGAAATGCCAAGTTACAAAACCCTCTCCTATGACTCTATGACCACTAGGCTAGACACCACACTCTCATGTCAATGTCCTAACACTAAGAGAATCATCACAAGACTAATCAAAGTTCAATTGAATGAAAAACCTAATGCACATTAAATGTTCGTAAAATGCACAAGTGAGAAATCATGCAAATATGGTTGAATTTAGATGATCTAATCTCTTAGAACACACTTCCTTCAATCCCTAGACCTACAATACATGTAATCCAAGCACTCTCATGCATTACATTACAAATGATAGACCAATCAAGCCATAGCAATCAATGGAATTAACAACAAGTCTAGAGACCATCTTCTTACAATCCAAGATCAATCATGGCATATTTGTACAATCAACCTCTATCCTAGCACAACTATCTATCAATCCAAGGAAACCTAGGAAATCAGCCACACATGGCCAAGGGTACAAAAGAGAAAGAAGGAGAGATGGTCACCAAGAGCTCCATGGCAATCCTCTTCTTCCAAGCTCCTCTCCCCAAGGTTGTGGGCTTCAATCCAAGCTTCTTACTCCAATTTGCACCAGAAGTAGCTAGGGTTGATGATGGATTGGTGTTGGAAGGAGAATGAGAGAAAAGGGATAGAGGGTTTCGAGTGTTATAAAAAATAATGAATTGCTCTCCCAATTTTCGTCCGCTGCCTTCTTTATATACTGCACTGGAATTTGCCTGGTATTTTCAGTGAAAATTCTGCAAGATTTTCGCCGAAAATGTCTTCGAAAAACCGGTTGGACTTTCCTTCACAGATTTTCGGCGAAAACTCTGGGAAGTTTTCACCAAAAATTTCTTCATAACTCGAACCTCAACCTCCTGTTTAGAGTTTTCGGCCGAGAACTTAGGGTTTTCGGCCGAAAACTTCTTCAGCTTTGCTGTGCACTTTTCTCGATTTTTCAACGGCCATATCTCCTCCGTCCTAGCTCCAATTGACCTTCCGTTTGATCCTACGTGCTCCTTGTCACCAGTACTTCGATGCCAAAACCTGAAAATGCAAAGATAATAACTCCAATAGACACAGAATTGGCCTCAAAGTGGCAACCGGACAACAAAATAGCATTTTGCATAAAACATCCATAAAAGCATATAAATCATAGCAAAATAAGATCAAAAAAGGGAAATCCTTAGGCTAATCAAAGGCTTAAAATGCACTAAATATAGTCACATCAAATTCCCCTACGACTAAGCTTTGCTTGTCCTCAAGCGAATGAATCAGAAAACATCCAAGTTCACAGATGACAAGATCGGTCCCATTGAAATTCAAGCAATCACAATTTGGCTTAAACTGTTCCACAAACAAACTTAACCTACACATGCAAGAACATCAACCAAACAAGTCTAGACCTCACTATCTTCTGCACACTTCAAGTAGTGGTTGATTGGGACACAGCAAAACCGACCACGACAACACCAACTCTAATCAAAAGGACTTGAACTCGGGCAATGGAACGAAATAGATGGAGGTAAGGAAATTTTGGAAAGTGGTGAGTGATTATAATGTGGCTATCGACTCGAATTCATCCGCTTCTAGATCCGCACTTTACAAACTCAGGCTAGGATCAAGGGCTACAATTGAGTACTCTTTTTTTTCTTCTTTCTTTTCATTCTCATTTCTTTCTTTCGTTTTTTTCTCTCTTTTTTTCCTACTGCATACTAGTGCTCGATCCAACACTTCACTTAGGTGTTGAACTGGCCTAGCTCACAGCTTTTGCCTTTGCTAGTGCTCAACCCGACACTTCACTTAGGTGCCGAGCTTGCCAAGCTTAGCTTTTCTTTTCTTTTCTTTTGAACACTTTCTTTTGACATTAGCCACTTGATCCTTAGCCCCTTACAACTTTAACACCAGATTTTGAATTGGATTCCGTCTAATCTCAAGCCACAATCATGAAGGATGAAAAAGTTGAAGAAAAACATGGAAAAGGGTGAAAATTCTGATTGCCTTCATCATCTTAGACCGGTGTTATCGAGTGGTACAAAAACACGTATCAAACCAATCAACCAACACACAAGAGTGATAAAATCTCTGTTCTGGCCTAGAATCATTTGATATTAGTGCTAGCATGCTGGTTATAGGTTCTAAGTGGAACAGTCTAAACATCATTGTGAAAGCTTGAAGTCAATTAAACACCAAAAGTCAAAACTGAATGATTCTACACTAGAGGAATTCGACATTCAATTAAGATCATGCAAATCAAGCAAAGTATAGCATTACATCACTACCACAATAATCATACCAAACCTCAAACTAAAAAACTTGATGTGTGAATTTTCACTCACAACAATCAATGTCGTATTCCACGAGGGCTCTCTCAAAAGCTTATACTCACACGGTTCATGGACGGTCTATTCATTTAAAATTGGTTTTGGTTTGGAATAGGAACAAATGAAAACATAAAGAAAACTAAACAAACCAACAAAGCGGTGCAAAACAAAGATAGAGGAGGTTCACTTGGAAAGATAGCTTCATCATGCTCAAGAGGAACAAATGCACAAACAAGCCAAACATGATCGAGGTTGCAATCGAATGACCACGCAAATCCCTTCTATAGACTCAATGCACTCTCGTCGCACTAAATCCCTATCCTAGAACCACTCAACCTAGGCTCTCTCTCTCAAGCTAAGTGACTAAGGATGCATTAAAGGTGTTTGATGAAATGCCAAGTTACATAACCCTCTCCTATGACTCTATGACCACTAGGCTAGACACCACACTCTCATGTCAATGTCCTAACACTAAGAGAATCATTAAAAGACTAATCAAAGTTCAATTGAATGAAAAACCTAATGCACACCAAGTGTTCGATAAAATGCACAAGTGAGAAATCATGCAACTATGGTTGAATTGAGATGATCTAATCTCTTAGAACACACTCCCTTCAATCCCTAGACCTACAATCCATGTAATCCAAGCACTCTCATGCATTACATTACAAATGATAGACCAATCAAGCCATAGCAATCAATGGAATTAATAACAAATCTAGAGACCATCTTCTTACAATCCAAGATCAATCATGGCATATTTGTACAATCAACCTCTATCCTAGCACAACTATCTATCAATCCAAGGAAACCTAGGAAATCAGCCACACATGGCCAAGGGTACAAAAGAGAAAGAAGGAGAGATGGTCACCAAGAGCTCCATGACAATCCTCTTCTTGCAAGCTCCTCTCCCCAAGGTTGTGGGGTTCAATCCAAGCTCCTTACTCCAATTTGCACCAGAAGTAGCTAGGGTTGATGATGGATTGGTGTTGGAAGGAGAATGAGAGAAAAGGGATAGAGGGTTTCGAGTGTTATAAAAAATAATGAATTGCTCTCCCAATTTTCGTCCGCTGCCTTCTTTATATACTGCACTGGAATTTGCCTGGTATTTTCGGCGAAAAATTCTGCAAGATTTTCGCGAAAATGTCTTCGAAAAACCGGCTGGACTTTCCTTCACAGATTTTCGGCGAAAACTCTGGGAAGTTTTCGCCAAAAATTTCTTCATAAATCGAACCTCAACCTCCTGTTTAGAGTTTTCGGCCGAAAACTTCTTCAGCTTTGCTGTGCACTTTTCTCAATTTTTCAACGGCCATATCTCCTCCGTCCTAGCTCCGATTGACCTCCCGTTTGATCCTACGTGCTCCTTGTCACCAGTACTTCGATGCCAAAACCTGAAAATGCAAAGATAACAACTCCAATAGACACAGAATTGGCCTCAAAGTGGCAACCGGACAACAAAATAGCATTTTGCATAAAACATCCATAAAAGCATATAAATCATAGCAAAATAAGATCAAAAAAGGGAAATCCTTAGGCTAATCAAAGGCTTAAAATGCACTAAATATAGTCACATCAAATTCCCCTACGACTAAGCTTTGCTTGTCCTCAAGCAAATGAATCAGAAAACATCCAAGTTCACAGATGACAAGATCGGTCCCATTGAAATTCAAGCAATCACAATTTGGCTTAAACTGTTCCACAAACAAACTTAACCTACACATGCAAGAACATCAACCAAACAAGTCTAGACCTCACTATCTTCTGCACACTTCAAGTAGTGGTTGATTGGGACACAGCAAAACCGACCACGACAACACCAACTCTAATCAAAAGGACTTGAACTCGGGCAATGGAACGAAATAGATGGAGGTAAGGAAATTTTGGAAAGTGGTGAGTGATTATAATGTGACTATCGACTCGAATTCATCCGCTTCTAGATCCGCACTTTACAAACTCAGGCTAGGATCAAGGGCTACAATTGAGTACTCTTTTTTTTCTTCTTTCTTTTCATTCTCATTTCTTTCTTTTGTTTTTTCTCTCTTTTTTTCCTACTGCATACTAGTGCTCGATCTAACACTTCACTTAGGTGTTGAACTGGCCTAGCTCACAGCTTTTGCCTTTGCTAGTGCTCAACCCGACACTTCACTTAGGTGTCGAGCTTGCCAAGCTTAGCTTTTCTTTTCTTTTCTTTTGAACACTTTCTTTTGACATTAGCCACTTGATCCTTAGCCCCTTACAACTTTAACACCAGATTTTGAATTGGATTCCGTCTAATCTCAAGCCACAATCATGAAGGATGAAAAAGTTGAAGAAAAACATGGAAAAGGGTGAAAATTCTGATTGCCTTCATCATCTTAGACCGGTGTTATCGAGTGGTACAAAAACACGTATCAAACCAATCAACCAACACACAAGAGTGATAAAATCTCTGTTCTGGCCTAGAATCATTTGATATTAGTGCTAGCATGCTGGTTATAGGTTCTAAGTGGAACAGTCTAAACATCATTGTGAAAGCTTGAAGTCAATTAAACACCAAAAGTCAAGAACTGAATGATTCTACACTAGAGGAATTCGACATTCAATTAAGATCATGCAAATCAAGCAAAGTATAGCATTACATCACTACCACAAATAATCATACCAAACCTCAAACTAAAAAACTTGATGTGTGAATTTTCACTCACAACAATCAATGTCGTATTCCACGAGGGCTCTCTCAAAAGCTTATACTCACACGGTTCATGGACGGTCTATTCATTTAAAATTGGTTTTGGTTTGGAATAGGAACAAATGAAAACATAAAGAAAACTAAACAAACCAACAAAGCGGTGCAAAACAAAGATAAAGGAGGTTCACTTGGAAAGATAGCTTCATCATGCTCAAGAGGAACAAATGCACAAACAAGCCAAACATGATCGAGGTTGCAATCGAATGACCACGCAAATCCCTTCTATAGACTCAATGCACTCTCGTCGCACTAAATCCCTATCCTAGAACCACTCAACCTAGGCTCTCGCTCTCAAGCTAAGTGACTAAGGATGCATTAAAGGTGTTTGATGAAATGCCAAGTTACATAACCCTCTCCTATGACTCTATGACCACTAGGCTAGACACCACACTCTCATGTCAATGTCCTAACACTAAGAGAATCATTAAAAGACTAATCAAAGTTCAATTGAATGAAAAACCTAATGCACACCAAGTGTTCGATAAAATGCACAAGTGAGAAATCATGCAACTATGGTTGAATTGAGATGATCTAATCTCTTAGAACACACTCCCTTCAATCCCTAGACCTACAATCCATGTAATCCAAGCACTCTCATGCATTACATTACAAATGATAGACCAATCAAGCCATAGCAATCAATGGAATTAATAACAAGTCTAGAGACCATCTTCTTACAATCCAAGATCAATCATGGCATATTTGTACAATCAACCTCTATCCTAGCACAACTATCTATCAATCCAAGGAAACCTAGGAAATCAGCCACACATGGCCAAGGGTACAAAAGAGAAAGAAGGAGAGATGGTCACCAAGAGCTCCATGACAATCCTCTTCTTGCAAGCTCCTCTCCCCAAGGTTGTGGGTTCAATCCAAGCTCCTTACTCCAATTTGCACCAGATGTAGCTAGGGTTGATGATGGATTGGTGTTGGAAGGAGAATGAGAGAAAAGGATAGAGGGTTTCGAGTGTTATAAAAAATAATGAATTGCTCTCCCAATTTTCGTCCGCTGCCTTCTTTATATACTGCACTGGAATTTGCCTGGTATTTTCGGGGAAAATTCTGCAAGATTTTCGCCGAAAATGTCTTCGAAAAACCGGCTGGACTTTCCTTCACAGATTTTCGGCGAAAACTCTGGGAAGTTTTCGCCGAAAATTTCTTCATAAATCGAACCTCAACCTCCTGTTTAGAGTTTTCGGCCGAAAACTTCTTCAGCTTTGCTGTGCACTTTTCTCAATTTTTCAACGGCCATATCTCCTCCGTCCTAGCTCTGATTGACCTCCCGTTTGATCCTACGTGCTCCTTGTCACCAGTACTTCGATGCCAAAACCTGAAAATGCAAAGATAACAACTCCAATAGACACAGAATTAGCCTCAAAGTGGCAACCGGACAACAAAATAGCATTTTGCATAAAACATCCATAAAAGCATATAAATCATAGCAAAATAAGATCAAAAAAGGGAAATCCTTAGGCTAATCAAAGGCTTAAAATGCACTAAATATAGTCACATCAAATTCCCCTACGACTAAGCTTTGCTTGTCCTCAAGCAAATGAATCAGAAAACATCCAAGTTCACAGATGACAAGATCGGTCCCATTGAAATTCAAGCAATCACAATTTGGCTTAAACTGTTCCACAAACAAACTTAACCTACACATGCAAGAACATCAACCAAACAAGTCTAGACCTCACTATCTTCTGCACACTTCAAGTAGTGGTTGATTGGGACACAGCAAAACCGACCACGACAACACCAACTCTAATCAAAAGGACTTGAACTCGGGCAATGGAACGAAATAGATGGAGGTAAGGAAATTTTGGAAAGTGGTTAGTGATTATAATGTGACTATCGACTCGAATTCATCCGCTTCTAGATCCGCACTTTACAAACTCAGGCTAGGATCAAGGGCTACAATTGAGTACTCTTTTTTTTCTTCTTTCTTTTCATTCTCATTTCTTTCTTTTGTTTTTTTCTCTCTTTTTTTCCTACTGCATACTAGTGCTCGATCCAACACTTCACTTAGGTGTTGAACTGGCCTAGCTCACAGCTTTTGCCTTTGCTAGTGCTCAACCCGACACTTCACTTAGGTGCCGAGCTTGCCAAGCTTAGCTTTTCTTTTCTTTTCTTTTGAACACTTTCTTTTGACATTAGCCACTTGATCCTTAGCCCCTTACAACTTTAACACCAGATTTTGAATTGGATTCCGTCTAATCTCAAGCCACAATCATGAAGGATGAAAAAGTTGAAGAAAAACATGGAAAAGGGTGAAAATTCTGATTGCCTTCATCATCTTAGACCGGTGTTATCGAGTGGTACAAAAACACGTATCAAACCAATCAACCAACACACAAGAGTGATAAAATCTCTGTTCTGGCCTAGAATCATTTGATATTAGTGCTAGCATGCTGGTTATAGGTTCTAAGTGGAACAGTCTAAACATCATTGTGAAAGCTTGAAGTCAATTAAACACCAAAAGTCAAGAACTGAATGATTCTACACTAGAGGAATTCGACATTCAATTAAGATCATGCAAATCAAGCAATGTATAGCATTACATCACTACCACAAATAATCATACCAAACCTCAAACTAAAAAACTTCATGTGTGAATTTTCACTCACAACAATCAATGTCGTATTCCACGAGGGCTCTCTCAAAAGCTTATACTCAGACGGTTCATGGACGGTCTATTCATTTAAAATTGGTTTTGGTTTGGAATAGGAACAAATGAAAACATAAAGAAAACTAAACAAACCAACAAAGCGGTGCAAAACAAAGATAAAGGAGGTGCACTTGGAAAGATAGCTTCATCATGCTCAAGAGGAACAAATGCACAAACAAGCCAAACATGATCGAGGTTGCAATCGAATGACCACGCAAATCCCTTCTATAGACTCAATGCACTCTCGTCGCACTAAATCCCTATCCTAGAACCACTCAACCTAGGCTCTCGCTCTCAAGCTAAGTGACTAAGGATGCATTAAAGGTGTTTGATGAAATGCCAAGTTACATAACCCTCTCCTATGACTCTATGACCACTAGGCTAGACACCACACTCTCATGTCAATGTTCTAACACTAAGAGAATCATGAAAAGACTAATCAAAGTTCAATTGAATGAAAAACCTAATGCACACCAAGTGTTCGATAAAATGCACAAGTGAGAAATCATGCAACTATGGTTGAATTGAGATGATCTAATCTCTTAGAACACACTCCCTTCAATCCCTAGACCTACAATCCATGTAATCCAAGCACTCTCATGCATTACATTACAAATGATAGACCAATCAAGCCATAGTAATCAATGGAATTAACAACAAGTCTAGAGACCATCTTCTTACAATCCAAGATCAATCATGGCATATTTGTACAATCAACCTCTATCCTAGCACAACTATCTATCAATCCAAGGAAACCTAGGAAATCAGCCACACATGGCCAAGGGTACAAAAGAGAAAGAAGGAGAGATGGTCACCAAGAGCTCCATGACAATCCTCTTCTTGCAAGCTCCTCTCCCCAAGGTTGTGGGGTTCAATCCAAGCTCCTTACTCCAATTTGCACCAGAAGTAGCTACGGTTTATGATGGATTGGTGTTGGAAGGAGAATGAGAGAAAAGGGATAGAGGGTTTCGAGTGTTATAAAAAATAATGAATTGCTCTCCCAATTTTCGTCCGCTGCCTTCTTTATATACTACACTGGAATTTGCCTGGTATTTTCGGCGAAAATTCTGCAAGATTTTCGCCGAAAATGTCTTCGAAAAACCGGCTGGACTTTTCTTCACAGATTTTCGGCGAAAACTCTGGGAAGTTTTCGCCGAAAATTTCTTCATAAATCGAACCTCAACCTCCTGTTTAGAGTTTTCGGCCGAAAACTTCTTCAGCTTTGCTGTGCACTTTTCTCAATTTTTCAACGGCCATATCTCCTCCGTCCTAGCTCCGATTGACCTCCCGTTTGATCCTACGTGCTCCTTGTCACTAGTACTTCGCTGCCAAAACCTGAAAATGCAAAGAAAACAACTGCAATAGACACAGAATTGGTCTCAAAGTGGCAACTGGACAACAAAATAGCACTTTGCATAAAACATCCATAAAAGCATATAAATCATAGCAAAATATGATCAAATAAGGGAAATCCTTAGGCTAATCAAAGGCTTAAAATGCACTAAATATAGTCACATCAAATTCCCCTACGACTAAGCTTTGCTTGTCCTCAAGCAAATGAATCAGAAAACATCCAAGTTCATAGATGAAAAGATCGGTCCCATTGAAATTCAAGCAATCACAATTTGGCTTAAATTGTTCCACAAACAAACTTAACCTACACATGCAAGAACGTCAACCAAACAAGTCTAGACCTCACTATCTTCTGCACACTTCAAGTAGTGGTTGATTGGGACACAACAAAACCGACCACGACAACACCAACTCTAATCAAAAGGACTTGAACTCGGGCAATGGAACGAAATAGATGGAGGTAAGGAAATTTTGGAAAGTGGTGAGTGATTATGATGTGGCTATCGACTCGACTTCATCCGCATCTAGATCTGCACTTTACAAACTCATGCTAGGATCATGGGCTACAATTGAGAACTCTTTTTTTTTCTTCTTTCTTTTCATTCTCATTTCTTTCTTTTGTTTTTTTTTCTCTCTCTTTTTTTCCTACTGCATACTAGTGCTCAACACTTCACTTAGGTGTTGAACCGGCCTAGCTCACAGCTTTTGCCTTTGCTAGTGCTCAACCCGACACTTCACTTAGGTGCTGAGCTTGCCTAGCTTAGCTTTTCTTTTCTTTTCTTTTGAACACTTTCTTTTGACATTAGCCACTTGATCCTTAGCCCCTTACAACTTTAACACCAGATTTCGAATTGGATTCCGTCTAATCTGAAGCCACAATCACGAAGGATGAAAAAGTTGAAGAAAAACATGGAAAAGGGGTGAAAATTCTGATTGCCTTCATCATCTTAGACCGGTGTTATCGAGTGGTACAAAAACACGTATCAAACCAATCAACCAACACACAAGAGTGATAAAATCTATGTTATGGCCTAGACTCATTTGATATTAGTGCTAGCATGCTGGTCATAGGTTCTAAGTGGAACAGTCTAAACATCATTGTGAAAGCTTGAAGTCAATTAAACACCAAAAGTCAAGAACTGAACGATTCTACACTAGAGGAATTCGACATTCAATTAAGATCATGCAAATCAAGCAAAGTATATCATTACATCTCTACCATAAATAATCACACCAAACCTCAAACTCCCCTACGACTAACATGAGCATTGTCCTCAATGATCAAGAGAGAGAGGGTAAGGTGGAAACGAAGTTACCGCGTTGGTAGAGAGGAGCATAGGACGTAATAGTGGTGAAAGAGTTCCATGATCATTGGTGAAGAGTGATCCCAATCGCTTGCCAAACCTTATTCAAAAACTAAAACAACACAAAAACCTCAAACAAGAATTAAAAAGCGAAAAATTAAAGATAACATGGGGTGCCTCCCAAGAAGCGCTTGGTTACCGTCTTAAGCTTGACGATACCTGCGTTATGGTGTCCAACTTAGTACCTCTTTGATGTCAAGTAGCTTCTTCCATGATGAAAGTTGAGTGATGACACTCGATTTGACGTGATTATCAGCCTCATTTAAGCGACATTTCTTTGCTTAAGACATTGTTTTTAGGGTAGAATAACGAATATTCAATCGATTGCCCTATCTCGTGCCATTTGTGTTACCTTGGCCCTTTTCGGGTCTATTTAATGGTTTTCTAGTGTTTTTGCGTAAGCACAGGTTTTTGTCGTCAAATAAAGTAGCCATGGACGTGTCTAAGGCATAGGAACATCGAGGAACTAAACCGGAATCGATCAAAGGAGCCAATCAAAGTCAAACCGAAAATCTACCATTCACACTTACAGTTTCGGCGAAAATGATCCTCCAGTTTTGGCGAAACCAGCAGTTAAAATCAACTGATGCCAAGTGAAGACTGATTTCGGCGAAACCATTAAGCCCTTCAGACCGAAAATGCAAGGCAGAGAAATGATGGCCATTTACACAAGATTTTTTGCCAAAACTACCCCTATGGTTTCGGCAAAAATACCATCTCAGCCCGGCCCAACTAGGGTTAAGTATTTATACTTAACCCGGCGGCCAATAGAGGGGATACAATTTCATAATTCGAAAAACATAACTTTTCGAGATCAGATTTCTCTGAAGTTCTGGAGCGAAGAGTTGGAGTTCGAAGAGCCGGATAGAGATCGTGACGCCATCCCTTACATCTCGGAGAACCGGAGCTAGGAGTGTAACTTACCGAAGATCGGAGTCTGTCAGAGTCGTCCGAATTAGGTTTTTCAGATCCTTTGCTGTTCTTCCTTTGAATGATGAACTCTTTCTTTTTCTTTGTTTCTTTTGTAATAATCATGAGTAGCTAAACTCGTCAGAGCTTAGACTAGATGAACCCTAAGTGACCCAGGGCTTTAAAGCGGTCACGGATCGGCGGTGATTAGATTCGAAATTCAATCAGTTCTTTTCCATGTTTGATTTGTTCTTCATTGTTTATGTTTCTTGTCTGGATTGATCACCTAGATTAGATTCTGCTTAAGCTAAGGATAGAAGCGAACGCTCGCCTTACTTTAGAACATCGAATTGAACAATTAATCTTATAATTGGAGTGTGCCTTTCGTAGGAACCGGTTAGGGTTAATCCATTGCAAGAGTAACTCATTAATCACTAGTAATTACGCCAGTTAGCTAAGTCGTTGCGAGAGGCGACCGTACCCGGGCGGCTAGTTAATCTTGGTAGTTAGAACGGGTAGAGTGAACGTTCGCCGGTCTTAAACCTAAGGGTAAGGGGTTATGGTGGTGTTTTAGTAATTGATTGAATAAGAATCGAAATCCGCTGATCTGTTGATTGCCAATTCTCTGGGGAACGAAGGGGGATTCAAAGTCTAAGTTCGTCTGTCTTTCTTGTTTCAAAACCCTAATTCTCAATCTGCTTTAGCTTAATTTGTTTTAATTTTTCTGCATTCCTTAGAATTAGAAGTCGTGGAACTCACACCACGCACAACGTGTTTTCCTTGAGTAATTTGTTAGTTCTGAAGTAGCCAATCAATTGAAGGCACGTGGAATACGATCTATCCTAGCTCTTGAGCTTGATAGTTATTTGATAGAACCAGCTCAACACAACGACGGTTCCATCAAATTGGCGCCGTTGCCGGGGACTTCTTTTGATTGTTGAAAGAAGATCTGGCAATTTATTCTTCTATTTTCCATCTTTCATTTTTCCATCCACTTCGATTTTACACTGGTTTTGTTTGTCTTTGTTATCTGTAGGTTTACAGGTGTATGCCTCACCGTCCTTGGACACGCTCTCAGACCGAACAGGCTAAGATTGCAGGGAATCCAGGCAGTTCTGCTACACCTCTACGATCACAGAGTCTGAAGGAAGGCAGATCCAATCCATTCATCACTCCGATCAAGATCGAGGAACCGAAGGAGAGTTCCTCATCTCCATCTTCACCACACTCTTCATCCGCTTCATACACCGAGTCACTTTCACCTCCTCCATCTTCCATCATGACCGATAGATTACCACCAAACGGCGATCAACCGCCGCCACCCCCACCTGCACAGAAGAGTCTAGCAGACTATAACAAGCCAAGCGCGACTAGCGTTCGATCTGCCATTGCCGTTCCGCGCATTGAAGGAGATCCTGAATATGAGATCAAAATTCCATTCTTGACCATGATCTCTAGGGATTTACAGTTTGAAGGCAGGCCCCTAGACAATCCGTGCATTCATCTTGCAGACTTCCTTCATCTCTGCAGTACTTTTAAAAACAGAAACCTCGACAAAAACACTCTTTGTCTGAGAGCTTTCCCGTTCTCTTTGAAAGGCGCTGCTAAGAGGTGGCTTACTGGCAAACCACCTGGCTACTACACTAACTGGGATACTCTGGCTCAGGACTTTGTTGAAGAATACTTCCCTACGGCCAGAACGACCGCCATCAAGGACAGCATCGCCAGATTCTCCCAGAAAGAAGGAGAGAGTTTATATGATACTTGGAATCGTTTCCAAGAACTTCTCTACACCTGCCCTCATCATGGATTCGAGCAGAGGTAGTTAGCTGAAATCTTCTCTCGAGGACTTAGAGAAGAATCTGCCAAGTGGGTCAATTCTCTAGCTGAAGGGGATTGCACTACACTCACTCCGGAAGCTGCCCTTCTGCACTTCGCAAACTGGGAGCGACAATATGAAGGATCGAGGAGCAAGCTAGATTTCGAAGCAGCTATCAAGGCAGAGGTAGAGAAGCATTTGAAGAAGTCTACCACACCAATCAAGCCACCGGCAGCTTCTGTCTATGTTGCCGATTGCGAGTGGTGTGGAGCTTGCGATGGAGGCCGTTGCCAGAACTTTGGTAAGACAGACGTCTGGTCTGCAGAAGAGGTAAATTTCGTGCAACAAGGCTTCATTAATAATCAAATGGTT
This sequence comes from Linum lewisii, assembly GCA_034768395.1. NCBI lineage: Eukaryota > Viridiplantae > Streptophyta > Magnoliopsida > Malpighiales > Linaceae > Linum > Linum lewisii. Next base: position 24,513,589 of record CM068303.1, on the reverse strand, counting down.
ATGCTGGTTATCGTAACTTCAGACAGCAAGGGAACTATCAAGACAGACCTCCCTATAATACTGGCACCAATCATAACCAGAACCAGAACAACCGCCCGGCTGGTCCAGCTCTGGATCAGAAGCCTAATCATCCGCCGGCAGGTGCCTACCAGCCGCCGCATCGCAATCCGGGTAACTATGGAACTGCTCCTGGCAATCGCCAGAACCAATACTTCAATAATACCTATCCAGGACAGCAGCAGCAAAGAGAGAACAATGTCAGTGACCTGGATAAGAAGCTCAACCAGATTATCACCAGACTCGATGATCACGACAGTCAGTTCAAGGCTGAAGCTCTTCTCAATCAAGAACAAATAGCATCTGGACAACGGATTGAGCAAGTCGTGAACAACATCTCGAGCATGCTAGCATCTGGTCGACCATTTGGCCAGCTTCCAAGCCAGACAGAGCCAAACTTGAGAAAAGAACAGGCTAAAATGGTAACTGCTCGAAAACTTCCGAACTTAATTGTTGATGCTTTTTCTGTTTTACGCAGGATCGCTGAAACGCCAGAAGAAGAAGAAGAAGAGGAGCGGGAACCAGCGCCTAAGGATGATCCTCCTCTTGCACCATACGTCGTGAAGCCTCCTTTTCCTAGAGCACTGCTGCCAAACGCAAGGATCGAGACTGGCATGAAGGGGAACAAGGAAGGATACCCCGACATTCGTGCTAAGAAACCCGTTTCTCCATATCCAGCTAAGTTATCTGATCCTGGTTCTTTTACTTTACCCTTGGTCATCAATGATGTTGAAATTGAACGTTGCTTAGTTGACCTAGGAGCATCTGTTAATGTCATGCCTGTGAGCTTGTTTAAAAAGTTAAACCTAGGAGAACTTGAACCACCTAGTATGCAACTTGTCTTTGCTGATAGATCGCTTAAAACTCCTAAGGGAGAAATCAAAGACGTTGTTACAAAATGTGGTCCGTTCACATTTTTAGCTGACTATGTGATTATGGATACCGGTACAGAAGATTCAACCATTCTTATAGGTCGACCATTCATGGCTACTACTGGAATGAATATTAATGTTCCTAATGGTTCTTTGACTTTAAGAATTGGTAAAGAAACAAAAACGTTCCGTCTTAAAGATGACATGAAACATGACTTTAGGAATGAAGAATCTCACTGCCTTGCTGTTGAAACTGTGGAGTTGACTCCGGTCAACTCCGTTACTAATGCTTCTTCCAGTGTCTCTAGATCAGTTGTTGCTGCAGGTATTAAGCAGGTTATAAGGAAGAAGCCAGAAGCCTCGGTTCAGAAGCCACAAAAGAAGAAGGAACTGCAAGCCTCTTCAAAACCGCCACACAAGGAGTCGGGTAGATCAAGGAGGAAGAATCACAAGGAGAAGCAAGTTCAAATGGTCTGGAGACCAAAAATTCCACCGTCTTCCACCAAGCCAGCTGCACCACCAATTCGTTCCGAGAAACCGGCGCCGGAACAAGTATGGAGGGAGAAGCCGAAAGCCTCTCCTAAGGAAGTACTAACGATCACCGATCCTGGTGATACCAAGCCGAAGACTGAAGTTAAGAAGAAGCCGATAGTCCTCATTCCTTCCATCATCATACTCAAGAAGGATGATCTCTCTAGAGAGCTGTTCGAACCATTCAAGTTCGTTGATCATCTTCCCGACGGACGTACCAAGCTTTTGCATGCAAACGGGAAGAAATTCACGTTTACCGGAGAAGTCCCGAAGCTGTACTTCATGAACTCCGACGCGAGCGTGAAGGAGAATCTTAATTGGGATGTCTCCTAATACCGTCCAGGTATCGTCCAGCTCAAGGACGTTAATAAAAGAGCGCTTCGTGGGAGGCAACCCACGGCTGGAGTCAGTTTTGTTTTGTTTCAACCTTGGTCTTTTAGAGTCGGTTCGGGAGAGCCAAAAGTGTCAGTTTGTTTGAGTTATTATTTTTCGTGTGTAGTATGTGTGTCATAGAGTCAGTAGCAAGTTGATTGAGGTCGTTCCGATTTTTGTGGATTTAACGGTGATTTTCTGAAGTTGGCCTGATTTGCGAAAATATTTTAAACCCGAACAGTTCAAAATTTTCGGCGAAACTACCAGTGTTTTCGGTGAAACCGATTTTTAAACTTCGACCCTTTTTTCTCCTGTTTCTCTTTTTTGGTTCGAAAACTTTATGATTTCAGTGAAACCACTTCAACCAAGATTTTCGGCGAAACCAAGCTTAAATTTTTGGCGAAACCGCCAGTTCAAATCAGCCAATTCTTGTTAACCTGTAGTTTCGGCGAAACCACTGCCTTATTCTCGCCGAAACTGATTTGAAAAAAAATAACCCAACTCTCCCCATTTAAATCCCAATTTTCGGACAACCTCTCTCATCGCTTCTCCCATTTTCGCTCACACAACACCCGAAACCCCCCCCTCTTTAAAAATATCACCGCCGACCATCCATTTTCAAACCACCGCCGCCCCGCCGTTTCACTTGCCACCACCATCACCAACCGCCGCTCACTCCCTCTCCCCTGTCCGATCATTTCAAGCCCAAGAACAACCAAATCGGAGCTTTGCAGCTCCAGTTCACCGAAAACCTAGTTTTCAACGTTTTTCACCGATTCCTCCCAACCCGTTCAGTTTTTGCTCCCATGGCTTCAAGGTAAAGTGTACAACTTTTCAATACGATTCTTTTGACATATGGATTGCTGAATTTCAACAGGGTTGACTTTCGGTTGACTTTTTGGTCTACCTCATTTTGCGTGCCGACTGTTTCGTGTGAACTAGGACTGACTGAACTTATAGAACTGTTCCAGGATGCTTACGGAGTTCCGTGCTTAATTTCCCTATCATTTGGTCATGTGTTGCTATGCGTACGATTGATTTGTTGTTTTGTTGACTTGTGAGATATGTCGGTTTGTCGTTGACTTGTTGTTGATCGTTTGGCTATCATAAGTGTTCATTCTTGTTCATATTATCGTGCCGCCATTTGAAATCTCATGATACCGTTAATTTCCAAGTTGTGATAGTCTTGCAATGATTAGGGTTCAATATGACTTAATGTTGACTTTCTAAAAATGTCGGTTTGAATTTTTTAACTCTGATTGTGCTTACCTAATTATAGCTGCTCTTAAGACATGTGTTTTACTGTCTATAATTACCGGTTACTCCGCTTTACTTACCCCACTTAGTTTCCCTCGTTTCTTTGTGAAATTGAGTTTTTCTACTAAGTGTGGGGTATGATCTTAGTTGACTAATCTGGTTTCATTCTGGTTTTAGGAACACTTTTGAGCGCAGGACTAAGGCACGCCTCGATGGCGCCTCGAGCTCAGGAGCTGTCACTCCCGTCACACCCACCATTCTGGGTCCTCCACCTGCACTCCCTCGCCATGCTGGATACCACCCCACCATCGCCCGTCTTCCGGATTTCTACTTTGAGAACTTCCAGAAGATCGCGCACATCCGGGGAGCTAACGTGTGTCCTTTATCCATGGAGTCTCTCTAAAGCATAATGAGGATTACTTCCGGAACGTGCATGACGCCTTAGCACCGGCCGGTCTCCTAGAGCTGACCACTATAGCCGCCGAGTTCCCAGACATTGCTCTCCAGGAGTTCTGGGCGACATTTGACTTGGACGAGCATAAGAAGAGACGGGGCCAGAAGGTGGTCACTTTCTTTCTTGGTGGGGTGCACAGGCAGCTCACCTACGATGAGTTTGCCGCTCATCTGGGCATCCCCTACGAGCACTATCACGATCACCACCTCGGTTGGGGCGAGGATGATGACGACGAGGCATTGCACGCCCTCTGGAGCCACATGACAGGCGTGCCTGGCGATCGCCTCGAGAAGAACAACTCAGTTAAGTCCCTCTCTCACCCGCTCTATAAGTTTATTCATATGGTTTGGCGGAGGTCACTTTTATATGTCAGAGACAAGGATCGCCACCATATCCTTAAAGAGGAGCTCGTGCTTCACCGAGCCATCCGAGAGAGCTACCCTCTCCACCCCGGCTGGGTGCTAGCTCACATCTTCAGTCAGAGGACCAAGAGGAAGAAGCAACCACGCAAACTCTTGGGAGGCAACTTCATAGGACAGCTCATCCTCTCCTTCGGCATCGGCCATGAATATGGCCCTCACATTCCACGACATCCAGTTCGGACCGTTGGGGGAGACTTGGCGGTCGAGTACGACTTAGATCTCGACCTCAGTCCCCATGTAGCAGCAGATCCTCCACTCCAACCTGCGGTCGAGTCGGAGGACGAAGATGATGCTGAGGAGCAGCAGCAGCAGCCGCCGCCTGAGTTTTCGAGATCATATACCCTCGCCCACCATCAGGCTGGGTACATTCACCAGTCGCCGCCGCGCATTCCAGATCCATTTCCGGCGCATACTCACCAGCCGCAACACCACCCCGCAGACATTGGTGAGTTGTACGAGCGACTACAGGAGTGGCGCATCACCGACAACGCCACTCAAGAGGCTAGGTGGACTATTATGCAACAACACATGCGCCGCGCCGACCGGCGATATGAGCGACAGCTGGAGTGGCAACGACAGCTCGGCGATTACTTCCACTTCCCCCACCCCGACACCTCTGACCAGTGATGATCAGGCAGTTGGGAGATTCCCTTTGCTTCACTTGGGTAGATTACCTCCGCTCCGAGGATCCGTGCTCATCCACTACGCCAATCATCTCGGTCCAGGTTCTTCCATTCCACTCTGAACTCTAGAATTAGTCCTGTGAGGACACAGTCCGATTTAAGTGTGGGGTAGGATGATAGAGAACCTTGCATGAACTTGATTGCCCTTGATTGTGTTTTGTGTGCCTCGTGATTCCATTCCAGTCTCTCTAGCATTAGAATAGCTCAGTTCTTGATTTTTGATGTTAAGTTGTTGTTCAACCTTTCATAATGATGCTTAGACTGCTTAACCTAGAACTTGAGAACCAGCTTGTATGCTTTGATGCTAAATTGCCTGGTCAGAACAGAATTTTAAAATCACACTTGTAGTTTGTAGCCTTGATTGCATGAAAATGACCGAATCCGACTAGCAAACCAACTGTGAGCTTTTGATCCATTGCACGTAACTTGCAATTTAAATTCTTTCTGAGTGGTTTTCTGTTTATTTGAATGAGTTAGAATTTGCATGAGACCTACTCAAGACCACACGATGACACGAGTTCTAGAAGGATAGGGGCACCTAGATTCAGCTACTAAGCCAGATAGCCTACCTTAACGATAAAATCCACTAGGTTTAGACCCTTGAGCTTGGCCTGTTCTTTCGGTTCGATAATACATTACAGCCATTTCCCATTTCTTTCATTCCCCATTGATCCCCTGTGGTTGTAGTTCTAGATTGACCTACCGGAAGTCGGTTTGTGGTAACCTGCCTATAGCCATTAAACAGGCGGTCTTAGCTAATATGTCCAGACGTGTAAACCCCTCTAGCAACTAAAAGAAAAAAATCGGCACAAAAGAAAAAAAAATTTTGAAAAAAGAGAAAAGAAGAAAAATCAGAAAAAGTTCAAAGTTTAGTTCAAATAAAACGTTCTTCTCCCTACAAATGGAAGAACGAAGTCGTAAGAAAAGTTGAAAAGAAAAATGTATGCAAAAGAAAAAGAATAAGTGCTAGGTTGCTTGAGGGTATCATAGGACGAGCGTTCATCATTCCACCAGTGTTTGGTTAGACGGTAGGAAGCCATAGATTAGATTCGAGGGAAGTTAGTCGAAAGCTACACCGCACCAGGCCATCATCATTCATTCCCATCATCCATCTCATTATAAACCCGAGTAGTGTAGATTTCATTACGGTCCCAGCAGGGAAGTCCTTCTTGACTAGATACTCGTGTTGTCACAGTGGTGGAGATGTGGTCGAAATACAAACCTATGACAGAATTCGGTAACAGAAAATGATCGAGAGCAGAAACACGTCCTTAAACACAGAAGAGTGAGAGTTTCCATTGTACTATACATATCCTGTGTGAGGAGTTTGGTCGGTCAGGTCAAATTCGTGCATAATTGGTTGCTAATTACTTGTCGTGTGCAGTTTATTAGTGAGACCAGGTAATTTGGCTGATCTATATGCATGTTAGGTTTCTTGTTCTAGGATCGATCTGTCTAATAATTCATTGTGTTTGATTGAGCTCTAATTTAATCTATTTTATCATTTATGAACATGAGCGTTTCTATTCAGTTTGCTTGAGGACAAGCAAAAGCTTAAGTGTGGGGTATTTGATGACACTCGATTTGACGTGATTATCAGCCTCATTGAAGCGACATTTCTTTGCTTAAGACATTGTTTTTAGGGTAGAATAACGAATATTCAATCGATTGCCCTATCTCGTGCCATTACCTTGGCCTTTTCGGTCTATTTGATGGTTTTCTAGTGTTTTTGCGTAGCACAGGTTTTTGCCGTCAAATAAAGTAGCCATGGACGTGTCTAAGGCATAGGAACATCGAGGAACTGAACCGGAATCGATCAAAGGAGCCAATCAAAGTCAAACCGAAAATCTGCCATTCACACTTACAGTTTCGGCGAAAATGATCCTCCAGTTTCGGTGAAACCAGCAGTTCAAATCAACTGATGCCAAGTGAAGACTGATTTCGGCGAAACCATTAAGCCCTTCGGACCGAAAATGCAAGGCAGAGAAATCATGGCCATTTACACAAGAGTTTTCGCCGAAACTACCCCTATGGTTTCGGCGAAAATACCATCTCAGCCCGGCCCAACTAGGGTTAAGTATTTATACTTAACCCGGCGGCCAATAGAGGGGATACAATTTCATAATTCGAAAAACATAACTTTTCGAGAACAGATTTCTCTGAAGTTCTGGAGCGAAGAGTTGGAGTTCGAAGAGCCGGATAGAGATTGTGACGCCATCCCTTCCATCTCGGAGAACCGGAGCTAGGAGTGTAACTTACCGAAGATCGGAGTCTGTCAGAGTCGTCCGAATTAGGTTTTTCAGATCCTTTTCTGTTCTTCCTTTGAATGATGAACTCTTTCTTTTTCTTTGTTTCTTTTGTAATAATCATGAGTAGCTAAACTCGTCAGAGCTTAGACTAGATGAACCCTAAGTGACCCAGGGCTTTAAAGCGGTCATGGATCGGCGGTGATTAGATTCGAAATTCAATCAGTTCTTTTCCATGTTTGATTTGTTCTTCATTGTTTATGTTTCTTGTCTGGATTGATCACCTAGATTAGATTCTGGTTAAGCTAAGGATAAACGAACGCTCGCCTTACTTTAGAACATCGAATTGAACAATTAACCTTATAATTGGAGTGTGCCTTTCGTAGGAACCGGTTAGGGTTAATCCACTGCAAGAGTAACTCATTAATCACTAGTAATTACGCCAGTTAGCTAAGTCGTTGTGAGAGGCGACCATACTCGGGTGGCTAGTTAATCTTGGTAGTTAGAACGAATAGAGCGAACGTTCGCCGGTCTTAAACCTAAGGGTAAGGGGTTATGGTGGTGTTTTAGTAATTGATTGAATAAGAATCGAAATCCGCTGATCTGTTGATTGCCAATGCTCTGGGGAACGAAGGGGGATTCAAAGTCTAAGTTCGTCTGTCTTTCTTGTTTCAAAACCCTAATTCTCAATCTGCTTTAGCTTAATTTGTTTTAATTTTTCTGCATTCCTTAGAATTAGAAGTCGTGAAACTCACACCACGCACAACGTGTTTTCCTTGAGTAATTTGTTAGTTCTGAAGTAGCCAATCAATTGAAGGCCCGTGGAATACGATCTATCCTAGCTCTTGAGCTTGATAGTTATTTGATAGAACCAGCTCAGCACAACGACGGTTCCATCATTGAGCTCCAAGAAACATCTTGGGAGAATGGTAGACTAGCCAATGCCCATTGATGCTTGTATAACACTTGGTACCTCGGGGTGGCTTGCTACCTTTGAAATTTGAAGCTTGAGGAAGAAAGTATGGTAGGGGGCCACCATTGAGCTCCATCGTCTCTAAGTTGGTGATGCCACTCAAGGAGTCTTTCAGTTCAAACATGGGCGGCTCCTCTTCCATTATCACCTTAGGAGAGGTTATGAAGCTTGTGTCCGTCTCTTGACACAAGTACTTCATGATCAAGCAAGAAGATTGAAGAGTACTCACAATCTTTGGTGGGACCACAATAGAGTGGTGTTGTTCGCTTTCGTGCTCCACTCTCGGTGCCACCTCTTCTTGAAGCGTCTCCAAATCATCTCTCACCTCCTCTAAAGGGTCATCATCCTCAAGTCTCCTTGATTCTTCTACCCTCACATCATCGTCAAATGGCGTTTCCATGGGAAAAACATGCTCTTCAATCTCCTCCACTACCAAATCTTCTTTCGTGTCAAGCTCTTCCGGTTCACAAGTGTCATCTTCATCATCATAAACATGCTCCACAAGATTGGGATGTCGTTCATTCTCAAGAATCTTCGTGACGAGCTTTATGCTTTGGGATAAACGGTTAACTCGGTTTGCATTATCCTCCGCAATTTGCAAGATCTCTAGCATGAAAGGAGATGGAAGAGGTTTCTCATGGCTCATGAACTCTTCTTGAGGAAACTCACTTCATTCTTCTTCCATGACAAGAACTTCTAGTTCAAAGGAGTCGGTGATGAGCTTCACACTTTGAGTTAAACGATCCAACCGAGCCGCATTATCTTCCACAATTTGCAACATCTCCTCAATTGTGGAGGAAGATGGAGAGTGTTGTTCATCCTCTAGAGCTTCTTTAATGAGCGTCACGCCTTGAGCTAAATGATTAAGTTGGTTCGCATTGTCTTCCACAATCTTCAAAGCTTCCTCAAGTGTGGGAAAATACGGAGGAGGTTCCTCATAGCTTACGAACTCCTCTCAAGGACGCTCACTTTCCTTAACCATTTTCTAAAGCTCCTCTAACATAGCAGGAGGTTGAGAGGGTCGCTCATACCTTGTGAAATCCCCTTAAGGGCGCTCGCTTTCTCTAACCATCTTAAAGAGCTCCTCTAGCATGGAAGGCGGTGGAGAATGTTGTTCATGACTTGTGAAATCCTCTTGATAATACTCCGGCAAGACTTGATGGTAGGGTGGGGATGGATAGGGACATTGCTCATTCCACATGGGTGTTGAAGCTTGTTGTTCTTGACCCCACCATTGGCTATCTCCCTCACAAGTTCCTTGGTAGTAGTTGGATGGAGTAGGATGACCATAGTATGGGTTAGGAGATGGATTCCATCCTTGATAGGTACCATAACCATTACCTCCATTCCACGAGTTCATCTTACTTGCAACCTTGCTCCCTGAACTAGATAGGTATATAAGGGGCCTACAAACACGCACAACAAACACAACCAAGTAGTACAACAATGCGGGATAACAAAACCACAAAAAGAAATAACAAAGAAGCAAAACAAAACGGAAGGAAGTGAATAGAACGGTCCACTACTAAATGCTTTCAAAGGATTGAGAAAGTCCCCGGCAACGGCGCCAAAAACTTGATGTCTGAATTTTCACTCACAACAATCAAGGTCGTATTCCACGAGGGCTCTCTCAAAAGCTTATACTCACACGGTTCATGGACGGTCTATTCATTTAAAATTGGTTTTGGTTTGGAATAGGAACAAATGAAAACATAAAGAAAACTAAACAAACCAACAAAGCGGTGCAAAACAAAGATAAAGAAGGTTCACTTGGAAAGATAGCTTCATCATGCTCAAGAGGAACAAATGCACAAAGAAGCCAAACATGATCGAGGTTGCAATCGAATGACCACGCAAATCCATTCTATAGACTCAATGCACTCTCGTCGCACTAAATCCCTATCCTAGAACCACTCAACCTAGGCTCTCGCTCTCAAGCTAAGTGACTAAGGATGCATTAAAGGTGTTTGATGAAATGCCAAGTTACAAAACCCTCTCCTATGACTCTATGACCACTAGGCTAGACACCACACTCGCATGTCAATGTCCTAACACTAAGAGAATCATCAAAAGACTAATCAAAGTTCAATTGAATGAAAAACCTAATGCACACCAAGTGTTCGATAAAATGCACAAGTGAGAAATCATGCAACTATGGTTGAATTGAGATTATCTAATCTCTTAGAACACAATACCTTTAATCCCTAGACCTACAATCCATGTAATCCAAGCACTCTCATGCATTACATTACAAATGATAGACCAATCAAGCCATAGCAATCAATGGAATTAGCAACAAGTCTAGAGATGGCCAAGGGTACAAAAGAGAAAGAAGGAGAGATGGTCACCAAGAGCTCCATGGCAATCCTCTTCTTGCAAGCTCCTCTCCCCAAGGTTTAGGGTTCAATCCAAGCTCCTTACTCCAATTTGCACCATAAGTAGCTAGGGTTGATGATGGATTGGTGTTGGAAGGAGAATGAGAGAAAAGGGATAGAGGGTTTCGAGTGTTATAAAAAATAATGAATAGCTCTCCCAATTTTCGTCCGCTGCCTTCTTTATATACTGCACTGGAATTTGCCTGGTATTTTCGGCGAAAATTCTGTAAGATTTTCGCCGAAAATGTCTTCAAAAAACTGGCTAGACTTTCCTTCACAGATTTTCGGTGAAAACTCTAGGAAGTTTTTGCCGAAAATTTCTTCATAAATCGAACCTCAACCTCCTGTTTAGAGTTTTCGGCCGAAAACTTCTTCAGCTTCGCTGTGCACTTTTCTCAATTTTTCAATGGCCATATCTCCTCCGTCCTAGCTCCCATTGACCTCCCATTTGATCCTACGTGCTCCTTGTCACCAGTACTTCGATGCCAAAACCTGAAAATGCAAAGAAAACAACTCCAATAGACAAAGAATTGGCCTCAAAGTGGCAACCGGACAACAAAATAGCACTTAACATAAAACATCCATAAAAGCATATAAATCATAGAAAAATAAGATCAAACAAGGGAAATACTTAGGCTAATCAAAGGCTTAAAATGCACTAAATATAGTCACATCACTAGGTGCCCCTATCATTCTAGAACTCGTGTTATCGTGTGGTCTCGAGTAGGTCTCATGCAAATTCTAACTCATTCAAGTAAACAGAAAACCACTTAGAAAGAATTTAAATTGCAAGTTACGTGCAATGGATCAAAAGCTCACAGTTGGTTTGCTAGTCAAATTCGGTCATTTCCATGCAATCAAGGCTACAAACTACATGTGTGATTTTAAAATTTCTGTTCTGACCAGGCAATTTTGCATCAAAGTATACAAGTTGGTTCTCAAGTTCTAGGTTAAACAGTCTAAGCATCATTATGAAAGTTTGAACAACAACTTAACATCAAAAATCAAGAACAGAGCCATTCTAATGCTAGAGAGACTGGACAGGAATCACGAGGCACACAAAAAAAAATCAAGGGCAATCAAGTTCATGCAAGGTTCTCTAGCATCCTACCCCACACTTAAATCAGACTGTGTCCTCACAGGACTAAAACTAGAGTCCAGAGTGAAGTAGAAGAACCTGGACCGAGATGGTTGGTGTAGGGGATGAACTTGGATCCTCGGAGCAGAGGGAATCTACCGAAATGAAGCAAAGGGAATCTCCCAACTGCCTACAAAACAAAAACAAATGAAACATAAAAAGGAGACCGGGACAAGTGTCCCGGATCCACACAGAAAAAAAGTTGGATCGAAATCCGAAAAGAAGAAACAAAAAGAAGTGACAAGGAAGAGGATACAACCCGGTCACGGCTCGTCAGGCGTGTCGGGAGGTGGAAAATGGAGGAAATCGCTGAGCTGACGTTGCCACGCCATCTGTGCCTCATACCGCTCGTCGGAGCGGTGCATATGTTGCTGCATAATAGTCCACCTCACCTCTTGAGTGGCGTTGTCTTGGATGCGCCACTCCTGCAGTCGCTCATACAGCTCTCCAACATCCGCGGGGTGCGGTCGGTGCTGCGGGTGAGGCGCCTGATGAGGATCTGGAATGGGCGGCGGCGACTGGTGGGCATACCCTGCCTGATGGTGTGGCGAGGGTGTAGGATCACGGAACTCTGGCTCGTACTGAGGCTGAGGCTCCTCAGAATCATCTTCTTCCTCCGACTCTACCACATGCTGGAGGGGGGATCTGCTGCTACCTGGGGACTGAGGTCCAGCTCTAGGTCGTACTCGACTGCCAAATCTCCTTCAACGGTCCGTACTCTGCGTCGTGGGATGTTCGGGCCATATTCTTGGCTGAGGCCGAAGGAGATGATGAGCTGTCCTATGAAGTTGCCTCCCAGAAGTGAGCGAGGTAGCGTTCGCCTCTTGGTCTTCTGGCGAAAGATGCGAGCAAGCACCCATCCGGGATGAAGAGGGTAGCTCTCCCGGATGGCGCGATGAAGCAGAAGTTCCGCCTTGCTAATATGGTGGCGGTCCTTCTCTGGAGCAAATAATAGCGATCTACGCCAAACCATATGAATGAACTTATAGAGAGGGTGAGAGAGAGACTTAACTGAATTATGGTCCGTGAGACGATCACCGGGCACTCCAGTCATGTGGCTCCAGAGTGCATGGTACTCCTCTCCGTCGTCCTCGTCGTTCTCCCACCCGAGGTGATGTCCCTCGTAGTGCTCATGGGGTATACCTAGATGAGCAGCAAACTCATCATAGGTGAGCGTCTGGTACACCCCGCCTAGATAGAAGGTGACAACCTGCTTGCCCTGCCTCCTCTTTTGCTCGTCCAGATCAAAAGTCCACCCAGAACTCCTGTAGAGCGACGTCTGGTAAGTCGAAAGCTATGGTGGTCAGCTCTAGGAGGCTGGCCGTACCAGGGCGTCGTGCACGTTCTGGTGGTAGTCCTCATCGTGATCGAAGAGGGACTCCATGGAAAGTGGCCAAACATTAGCTCCAGGAACATGCTCGAGCCTCTGGTAGCACTCGAAGTAGTAGTCGGGTAGACGAGCAACAGTGCGATGGTACCTAGCACGGCCAGGGAATGCTGGTGGAGGGCCCTGGACGGCTGGTGTGACGGGAGCGGGGCTCTGGAGCTCGAGGCGGTGTCAAGTCTCTGCTTGGTCCTGCGCTCATGAGTTACGTTCCTAAAACCAGACACGAAACCAGATTAATTAACTAATAACCCACCCCATACTTAGTCGAAAAACTCAATTTCACAAAGAAATGAGGAAAACTGGGTGGGGGTAAGCAAAGCAAATAAACCGGTAATCATAATAAATCACTAATCATGCACAGGTCTAGCCAGAACGGTCATAACATAACTAGGGATCAGAAGTCAAACCGACATTCAAAAAGTCAACATCATAGCATATTGAACCCTAATCATGGCAAGACTAGCACAAAGCGGAAATGACGGTATAATATGATCTCAGATGGCAAACACAATAATATGAACGAGAATGAGCACATAAGGCATCCAAATGATCATAAATAGTTCATGGTCAAACCTACATTTCTCAAAAGTCAACACTACATAGAATCGATCTTATGCAAAGCAACACATGATCAAATGATCTGAAAATTAAACACAATACTCCCTAAGCATGCTAGAACAGTCCAAAGAGATCAGCTAACCTAGTTCACACGAAATCAGTTGGCACGCAAATCGAGGCAAACCGAAAAGTCAACCAAAAGTCAACCCCGACGAAATTCAGCATTCAACATATCAAAAGATTCATAATGAAAAGTTCTACAACTTACCTTAAAGCCATGGATGCTGAAAACGAACGGAGAAAGAGAAATCGGAGAAAAACTAAAAATTTTAGGGTTTGGCTGAACGGGAGCTCTAGAGCTCCGATTCAATTGTTCTAGGGCTCGGGTTGATCGGAAATGGAAGGGGAGACGTGCGGCGGCGGCGGCGAAAGTTGGCGGCGGTCGGCGGGTTTTCGGAAAAAATAGGGGGAAGCTTTGGAAATTTTTGAAATGGGAAAGTGAGGAGAGAGGTGGTGAGTGACCGGATTTTAAAGGGATAAGGTCCGAAAATTTGTCTTGAATTTTCGGCAAAAATAAGTGCAAGTTTTCACCGAAAATATCAGTTAAAAAGTACTGCCGGTTTTTCAAAAGCATTTTCGCCGAAAACTACAAGTAGTTTTCGCCAAAAATTGGAGTTAAAATCGACCAGAAACACAGTGGGATTTAAAAGGGAGTTTTCGCCGAAAATAGGGTGCATTTTCGCCGAAAATTTTGAACTGCACGATTGAAAATATTTTCGTAAATCCGGCAAACTTCAGAAAAATCACAATTATATCCACAAAAATCGAAACAGCTTCAATCAACTTGCCAAAGACACTATGACACACAGATTACACACGAAAAATAAGAAATCAAACAAACTGACACTTTTGGCTCCCCCGAACCGACTCTAAAACACTAAGGTTGACACAAATGAAAAAACTTACTCCAGTTGTGGTTGCCTCCCACAAAGAGCTCTTTTATTAACGTCCTTGAGCTGGACGATACCTGGACGGTGTTAGGAGACATCCCAACTCAGATTCTCCTTAACGCTAGCATCGGAGTTCATAAAGTAGAGCTTCGGGGCTTCTCCGGTGAGCATGAATTTCTTCCCGTTAGCGTGTAAGAGTTTGGTACGTCCGTCGGGAAGATGGTCAGTGATCTTGAATGATCCGAACAGTTCTGTCGAGGGATCATCTTCCGCAAGGAAGACAGTGGATGGAATGAGAACGATCGGCTCCTTCTTTTCTTTAACCTCTGGCTTGATATCACTAGGATCGGTGATCGTCAGTATTTCCTTAGGAGATGCTTTTGGCTTCTCGTTCCATACTTGTTCCGGCGCCGGTAGCTCGGAACGAATTGGTGGTGCAGCTGGCTCGGATGAAGGTGGCGGCACAATTGGTCTCCAGACCATTTGGGTCTTCGTCTTCTTGTTCTTTCCCCGGGGCCTGCTAGGTGTTGTGCTCGGTGGTTTAGAAGAGGCTTGCAGTTCCTTCTTCTTTGATGGTCTTTGAGGAACAGATTTTTGTTTCTGCTTGGTAACCTATCCAGCACCTGCAACAGTAATTGATCTAGGCACACTAGAAGAGATATTAGTGACAGAGTTGACCGAAGTCAACTCCACAGTTTCAACAGCTAGACAATGAAATTCTTCATTCTTAGGATTATATTTCATTCCGTCTTTAAGGCAGAACGTTATCGTGTCTTTACCAACCCTCAAAGTTAAAGAACCATTTGAAACGTTAATTTGCATTCCAGTAGTAGCCATGAAAGGTCGTCCTATGAGAATGGTAGAATCATCCTTACTAGTGTCAATGATAACATAGTCAGCTAAGAACATGAAAGGGCCACATTTAGTAACAACGTCTTTTATTTCTCCTCTAGGAGTTTTAAGCGATCTATCAGCAAAGACAAGTTGCATGCTAGGTGGTTCAAGTTCTCCTAGGTTCAATTTTTCATACAGACTCATAGGCATAACATTAACAGATGCACCAAGATCAACCAAACAACGTTCTATCTCAACATCATTAATGACAAGAGGTAGAGTGAAAGAACCAGGATCAGAGCACTTAGCTGGATATGGAGAGGAAGGTTTCTTGCTAGGAGCCGTCAGGATATCCTTCTTTGTTCCCCTTCATGCCAGTCTCGATCCTTGCATTTGGCAGTAATGCTCTTGGAAAAGGAGGCTTCACAAAGTACGGTGCAAGAGGAGGATCATCCTCCTTAGGCGCCACTTTCTGGGCTTCCTTCTCCTTTGGAGATTCAGCGATCCTGCATAAAACATAACAAGCATCAGCGAATAAGCTTGTAAACTTTTGAACAGTTACCATCTTGGCTTGCTCCTTTCTCGAATTTAGCTCTGTTTGGCTCGGAAGTTGGCCAAATGGTCGACCGGATGCTAGCATGCTCGAGATGTTGTTCACAGCTTGCTCAATTCTTTGTCTGGAGGCGATCTGTTCTTGATTAAGAAGAGCTTGAGCTTTGAACTGACTGTCATGATCATCAAGTCTGGTGATGATCTGACTGAGCTTCCTGTCGAGGTCACTGACATTGTTCTCCCTCTGATGTTGCTGCCCTGTATAGGTATTGTTAAGATATTGATTCTGGCGATTGCCAGGAGCAGTTCCATAATTACTCGGATTGCGATGCGGCGGCTGGTAGACACCTGCCGGCGGATGGTTCGGCTTCTGATCCTGAGATGGACCAGCTGGGCGGTTATTCTGGTTCTGATTATGGTTGGCGTTAGCATTGTAGGGAGGTCTGTCTTGATAGTTCCCTTGCTGCCTGAAGTTGCGGTAGCCAGCATAACCATTCTGATTGTTAACGAAGCCTTGTTGAACGAAACTTACCTCTTCTGCAGACCAGACTTCTGTCTTACCAAAATTTTGGCAACGGCCTCCGTTATGTGTGATGAACCTATCGTTGACGATTCAAACAAATAAACTAACAAAGTTAACAAGCTAGGGTAGATCATATTCCACGGGCCTTCTATGACTGACTACTCAAATAAGCTGGCAAAGTACTCAGGTTACACACTTCGTGCGTGGTGTGAGTTCCACGACTTCTAATTCTAAGAAATGCAGAGAAATTAAAAATTGAAACTAAGAACAGATTCGAAATTAGGGTTGAAAACAAAGATGACAGACGAACTTAGACTTTGAATCCCCCTTCGTTCCCCAGAGCATTGGCAATCAACAGATCAGCAGATTTCGATTCTCATTCAATCAATTACTAAGACACCACCATAACTCCTTACCCCTAGGTTTAAGACCGGCGATCGTTCGCTCTATCCGTTCTAACTACCAAGATTAATTAGTCGCCCGGGTATGGTCGCCTCTCGCAATGACTTAACTTAACTGGTGTAATTACTAATGATTTGTGAGTTACTCTTGCAGTGGATTAACCCTAACCGGTTCCTACGAAAGGCACGCTCTAATTATAAGGTTAATTGTTCGATTTGATGTTTTAAAGTAAGGCGAGCGTTCGCTTCTATCCTTAGCTTAACCAGAATCTAATCTAGGTGATCAATCTAGACAAGAAACATGAACAATGAAGAACAAATCAAACATGAAAGAGAAGCTGATTGAACTTCGAATCTAATCACCGCCGATCCGTGAACGCTTTAAGGCCCTGGGTCACTTAGGGTTCATCTAGTCTAAGCTCTAATGAGTTTAGCTACTCATGTTTATCACAAAAGAATCAAAGACAAAGGAAGAGTTCATCATCCAGAGGAAGAAAAGAAAAGAATCTGAAAAACCTAATTAAGACGACGCTGGCAGACTTCGATCTTCAGTAAACTGCAATCCTAGCTCCGAGTCTTCGAGATGGAAGCGATGGCGTCACAATCTCTTTCCGGCTCTTTGAACTCTAAACTCTGCTTCAGAACTTGGGAGAATTCTGAAGTTTGGTGAATTGATGTAATTATGATGTGTATCCAGTATATGGGCCGCCGGTGAAGTATTTATACTTAACCCTAATTCAGCCGGATTTCTTCTGATATTTTTGGTGAAAATAGTGAGGAATTTCGGCGAAAATTCCTTTATATTGGATGGTCCGCCGGCTGATTCTCCTGTAATTTTCGTCTCGGTCGAAAACTTAGGGTTTTCGACCGAAAACTTCCTTCGGTCGGCATCAGTGATTTGTGCTGATATTTTCGCCGAAAATGATAGGGTATTTTCGGCGAAAATTCCTTTGTAAACCGGGGCAGGAATTGTTTCGACTTGATTGGCTCCTTTGATCGATTCTGGTGCAATTCCTCGAGGTTCCAACGCCTTAGACACGTCCTTGGCTACTTATTCGATGGCAAAAACCTGTGCTAACATAAAAACACCAGAAAACCATCAAATAGACCCAAAACGGGCCAAGGTAACACAAATGGCACGAGATAGGGCAATTGATTGAATATTCGTTATTCTACCCTAAAAATCATGTCTTAAGCAAGGAAATGTCACTTAAATGAGGCTGATAATCACGTCAAATCGATTGTCATCAAAATACCCCACACTTAAGCTTTTGTTTGTCCTCAAGCAAACTGAATAGAAACGCTCATGTTCACAAATGATAAGATCGATTAAATTGGAGCTCAATCAAACACAATGAATTATTAGACAGATCGATCCTAGAACAAGAAACCTAACATGCATACAGATCAACCAAACTACCTGGTCTCACTAATAAACTGCACACGACAAGTAATTAGCAACCAAGTATGCACAAATTTGACTTGACCGACCAGACTCCTCACACAGGATATATATAGTACAATGGGAACTCTCACTCTCTGTGTTTAAGGACGTGTTTATGCTCTCAATCATTTTTTGTCACTGAATTCTTTCATAAGTTTGCATTTCGACCACATCTCCACCACTGTGACAACACGAGTATCTAGTCAAGAAGGACTTCCCTGCTAGGACCGTAATGAATTCTACACTACAAGGGTTTATAATGCGATGGATGATGGGAATGTATGATGATGGCTTTGTGCGGTGTAGCTTTCGACTAACTTCCCTCGAATCTAGCTTATGGCTTCCTACCGTCTAACCAAACACGTGGAATAGTGAACGCTCGTCCTATGATACCTCAAGCAACCTAGAACTTTATTATTTTTCGTACACAATTTTTCTTTCTTTTCAACTTTTCTTTTGACTTCGTTCTTCCATTTGTAGGGAGAAGAACATTTTATTGAACTTAAAAACTTGAAACTTTTCTCTTTTTCTTCTTCTATATTTTTTTTCGAAACTTGACTTCGTTCTTCCAGCTGTGCCTCATACCGCTCGTCAGCGCGGCGCATAGCTGCTGCATAATAGTCCATCTCCCCTCTTGGGTGGCGTTGTCAGTGATGCGCCACTCCTGTGCTCGCCTACGCTGTCTCCCAATATCCGCGGGGTGCGGGTGGTGCTGTGTGTGGTGCGCCTGATGTGGCTCTGGAATGCGTGGCGGCGACTGGTCTACATACCCTCCCTGATGGTGTGGCGAGGGTGTATGATCATGAAGCTCTGGCTCGTACTGAGGCTGATGTTGCTTAGCCTCATCTTCTTCCTCCGACTCCACCACATGCTGGCGGGAGGATCTGCTGCAACCTGGGGACTGAGGTCCAGCTCCAAGTCGTGCTTAACCGCCAAGTCTCCTCCAACGGTCCGTACTCGGCGTCGTGGGATGTGCTGGCCATATTCATTGGGCCGAAGGAGATGATGAGCTGGCCTATGAAGTTTCCTCCCAGGAGTGAGCGAGGCAGCTTCCGCCTCTTGGTCTTCTGGTGGAAGATGCGAGCAAGCACCCATCCGGGGTGAAGAGGGTAGCCCTCCGGGATGGCTCGAAGAAGCATCAGCTTGTCCTTGAGGATATGGTGGCGGTCTTTCTCTAGAACATATAAAAGCGACCTACGCCAAACCATATGAATAAATTTAAAGAGAGGGTGAGAGAGGGACTTAACTGAGTTGTGGTTCGTGAGGCGATCGCTGGGCAGTCCAGTCATGTGGCTCCAGAGTGCATGGTACTCCTTTTCGTCGTCCTCGTCGTCCTCCCACCCGAGGTGATGTCCATGTAGTGCTCGAAGGGGATGCCTAGATGAGCGGCAAACTCATCATAGGTGAACGCCCTGTGCACCCCGCCAAGATAGAAGGTGACGACCTTCTGGCGCTGCCTCCTCTTGTGCTCATCCAGATCAATGGTCGCCCAGAACTCCTGAAGAGTGATGTCTGGGAAGTCTGCGGCTATGGTGGTCAGCTCTAGGAGGCTGGCATGCGTCAGTGCATCGAGCACGTTCCGGTGGTAGTCCTCATCATGATCGTAGAGCGAATCCATAGAGAGTGGGCGGACATTGGCTCCAGGTACATGCTCGAGCTTCTGGTAGCACTCAAAATAGAAGTCCGGTAGACGAGCAATAATGCTATGGTACCCCGCACGGCCAGGGCGTGCTGGTGGGGGCCCTGGACGGCGGGTGTGACCGGGGCGGGGGCTCTGGAGCTCGAGGCGGTGTCAAGTCTCTGCTTGGTCCTGCACTCATAAGTGGTGTTCCTAAACCAGAAATGAAACCAGATTAGTCAAACTAGAACCCTACCCCACACTTAGTCAAAAAACTCAATTTCACAAAGAAATGAGGAAACCGAGTGGGGGTAAGCAAAGCAGATTAATTGGTAATTCACAAACAATAAATTACGTGCTTAGGAACAGCCAGAATTGGATTAGCACAAATAGAGTTCAGAAGTCAAACCGACATTCAGAAGGTCAACGTCAAAGCATATTGAACCCTTATCATGGCAAGACTATCACAAAGCGGGAAATGACGGTATAATATGATCTCAGATGGCAAACACAATTATATGAACGACAATGACCACATAAGGCAGCCAAATGATCAGAAACAAATCATGGTGAAACCGACATTTCTCAAAAGTCAACTCTACACAAAATAGGTCTTTATGCATAGCAACACATGATCAAACGATATGACAATTAAGCACGATACTCCCTAAGCATGCTAGAACAGTCCAACAAGTTCAGCTACCCTAGTTCACACGAAATCAGTTGGCACGCAAATCGAGGCAAAATGAAAAGTCAACCAAAAGTCAACCCTGACGAAATTTAGCATTCAATATGGCAAAAGATTCGTAATGAAAAGTTCTACAACTTACCTTGAAACCATGGATGCTAAAAATGAACGGTTTGGGAGAAATCGGTGAAAAATGAAGATTTTTAGGGTTTGGGTGAACTAGAGTTGTAAAGCTCCGATTCGGCTGTTCTAGGTCTCAAAGTGATCAGAAAAGGAAGGGGAGGGGAGCGACGGCGGTCGGCGATGGCGGTGCCGAAAGAAATGATGGTGGCGGCGATTTTCGAAAACAGGGGGAAGGGTTTTCGGGTTTGTGTTTCGAAAATGAAATGAGGAAAGAGAGGGCTGAAATCCGGATTTTAAAGGATAAGGGTCCGAAATTTGCCTTGTATTTTCGGCGAAAATAAGTGCAAATTTTCGTCGAAAATTCCAGTTAAAATCACTGCCGGTTTTCAAAAGAATTTTCGCCGAAAACACAATGTAATTTTCCCCGAAAATATGAAACAGAGAGCTTGGAAAACTCGGTGAAATTTCAAACGCCGTTTTCACCGAAAATGGGGTTTATTTCCGTTGAAAATTTTGAACTGTTCGATTGAAAATATTTTCGCGAATCCGGCAAACTTCAGAAAATCACAATTAAATCCACAAAAATCGGAACAACCTCAATCAACTTTCGAATGACACTACGACACACAGACTACACACGAAAAATATGAATCAAGCCAACTGACACTTTTGGCACCCCCGAACCGACTCTAAAACACTAAGGTTGACAAAAATGAAAAACTGACTCCAGCCGTGGGTTGCCTCCCACGAAGCGCTCTTTTATTAACGTCCTTGAGCTGGACGATACCTGGACGGTGTTAGGAGACATCCCAACTCAGATTCTCCTTAACGCTAGCGTCGGAGTTCATGAAGTACAGCTTCGGGGCTTCTCCGGTAAGCGTGAATCTCTTCCCGTTCGCATGCAAGAGCTTGGTACGTCTATCGGGAAGATGATCGATGAACTTGAACGGTCCGAACAGTTCTCTGGAGGGGTCATTCTTCTTGAGTGTGACGATGGAAGGAATGAGGACTGTCGGCTTCTTCATCTTCTTATCCTCTGGCTTGTTATCACCAGGATTGGTGATCGTCAGTATTTCCTTAAGAGATGCTTTTGGCTTCTCCCTCCATACTTGTTCCGGCGCCGGTTGCTCGGAACGAATTGGTGGTGCAGCTGGCTTGGATGAAGACGGTGGAGCTTTTGGTCTCCAGACCATTTGGGTCATCGTCTTCTTGTTCTTCCCTCGGGGCCTGCTAGGTTTTGTGCTCGGTGGTGAAGAAGAGGCTTGCAGTTCCTTCTTCTACTTGGGCGGCTTCTGAACCAAAATTTCTGGCTTCTTCTTAATAACCTGTTCAATATCTGCAGCAACAACTGATCTAGAGACACTGGAAGAAGCATTAGTAACGGAGTTGACCGGAGTCAACTCCACAATTTCATCAACTAGGCAGTGAGATTCTTCATTCTTAGAGTTATATTTCATGCCATCTTTAAGACGGAAAGTTTTCGTTTCTTTACCAACCCTTAGAGTCAAAGAACCATTTGGAACGTTAATATTCATTCCAGTCGTAGCCATGAAAGGTCGTCCTATGAGAATGTAGAATCATCCGTACTAGTATCCATAATCACATAGTCAGCTAAGAACGTGAATGGACCACATTTAGTAACAACGTCTTTGATTTCTCCCCTAGGGGTTTTAAGTGATCTATCAGTAAAGACAAGTTGCATAGTAGTAGGTTCAAGTTCTCCTAGGTTTAGTTTCTTAAACAAGCTCATAGGCATGACATTAACAGACGCTCCTAGATCAACTAAACAACGTTCTATTTCAATATCATTAATGACCAAAGGTAGCGTGAAAGAACCAGGATCAGAACATTTAGCTGGGTATGGAGAGGTAGGCTTCTTGCTACGGATGTCAGGATATCCTTCCTTGTTTCCCTTCATACCAGTCTCGATCCTTGCATTTGGCAGCAATGCTCTAGGAAAGGGAGGGTTCACAACGTACGGGGCGAGAGGAGGATCATACTCCTTAGGCGCCACTTTCTGTGCTTCCTTCTTTTTTGGAGTTTCAGGGATCCTGCATAAATCAGAAGAAGTATTAGTAGATGAGCTTGTAGGATCTTGAACAGTTACCATTTTGGCTTGCTCCTTTCTCGGATTCGGCTCTGTCTGGCTCGGAAGTTGGCCAAATGGTCTACCAGATGCTAGCATGCTTGAGATGTTGTTCACGGCTTGCTCAATTCTTTGTCCAGATGCTATCTATTCTTGATTGAGAAGAGCTTGAGCCTTGAACTGACTGTCATGATCATCAAGTCTGGTAATGATCTGGCTGAGCTTCTTATCCAGGTCACTGACATTGTTCTCTCTTTGATGCTGCTGCCCTGGATAGGTATTATTAAGATATTGATTCTGGCGATTGCCAGGAGCAGTTCCATAATTACTCGGATTGCGATGCGGCGGCTGGTAGACACCTGCCGGCGGATGATTTGGATTCTGATCCTGAGCTGGACCAACCGGGCGGTTATTCTGGTTCTGGTTATGATTGGGGCCAGCATTGTAGGGAGGTCTGTCTTGATTGTTCCCTTGCTGCCTGAAGTTATGGTAGCCAGCATAACCATTCTGATTGTTAACGAAGCCTTGTTGGACAAAATTGACTTCTTCGGCGGACCAGACTTTTGTCTTACCAAAATTCTGGCATCGGCCTCCATTATGCGCGCAAGCTCCACACCACTCACAATCAGCAACATAGACAGAAGCTGTTGGCGGCTTGATCGGTGTGGAAGACTTCTTCAGATGCTTCTCTACTTCTGCCTTGATAGCTGCTTCGAGATCTAGCTTGCTCCTTGATCCTTCAGATTGTCGTTCCCAGTTCCTTGACTTGGAAGCACAGTTTGCGAAGTGAAGAAGAGCAGCTTCAGGTGTGAGTGTAGTGCAATCCCCTTCAGCTAGAGAATTGACCCACTTGGCAGATTCTTCTTGAAGACCTCGAACAAAGATTTCAGTTAACTGTCTCTGCTCGAATCCGTGATGAGGATAGTTGTAGAGAAGTTCTTGGAATCGATTCCAAGTATCATATAAGCTTTCTCCTTCTTTCTGGGAGAATCTGGCAATGCTGTCCTTGATGGCTGTTATTCTGGCAGGAGGGAAGTATTCTTCAATGAAGTCCTGAGCCAGAGTATCCCAGTCAGTGTAGTAGCCAGGTGGTTTGCCAGTAAGCCACCTCTTAGCAGCGCCTTTTAGAGAGAACGGGAAAGCTCTCAAACAAGGAGTGTTTTTTGTCGGGGTTTCCATTCTGGAAAGTACTGCAGAGATCAAGGAAGTCTGCAAGATGAGTGCACGGATTGTCTAGGGGCCTGCCTTCAAACTGTAGATCCCTAGAGATCATAGTCAAGAATGGAATCTTGATCTCATAGTCAAGATCTCCTTCAATGCGCGGTATGGCAATGGTAGATCGAACGCTAGTCGCGCTCGGCTTGTTGTAATCAGCTAGACTTTTCTGTGCAGGTGGTGGCGGCAGCGGCGGGTTACCATTTGGTGGTGGTGGTGGTGGTAATCAATAGTCCATGGTAGGAGATGGAGGTGGTGAAAGTGTCGCGGTGTAAGAAGTGGATGAAGGTGACGGTGAAGCTGGAGATGAGGAACTCTCCTTCAGATCCTCAATCTTAATCGGAGTGATGGGTGGAGGTGGATTGGTTCTGCTTCTCCTTGGAATCTGTGATTGACGAGGTGGAGCAGAACTGCCTGGTCTCTTTATATCCTTAGCCTTTTCGTTCTTGGCGCTTTGGAGACGTGTGAGAGGGCAGTGGTGCATAAACCTGTGAACAACCTACAAATACCAAAAACAACAAAAACCAGTGTAAAATCGATGTGGGTGGAAAATGAAAGATGGAAAGTAGAAGAATAAATTACCACTTCTTCTTTCAAATAGTCAAAAGAAGTCCCCGGCAACGGCGCCAATTTGATGAACCCATCGTTGATGATTCAAACAAATAAACTAACAAAGCTAACAAGCTAGGGTAGATCGTATTCCACGGGCCTTCTATGACTGACTACTCAAATAAGCTGGCAAAGTACTCAGGTTACACACTTCGTGCGTTGATGGAACCGTCGTTGTGATGAGCAGGTTCAATCAAATACTATCAAGCTCAAGAGCTAGGATAGATCGTATTCCACGGGCCTTCAATTGATTGGCTACTTCAGAACTGGCAAATTACTCAAGGAAGAACACGTTGTGCGTGGTGTGAGTTCCACGACTTCTAATTCTAAGGAATGCAGAAAAATTAAAACAAATTACACTAAGGCAGATTGAGAATTAGGGTTTGAAAACAAGAATGACAGACGAACTTAGACTTTGAATCCCCCTTCGTTCCCCAGAGCATTGGCAATCGACAGATCAACGGATTTCGATTCTCATTCAATCAATTACTAAGACACCACCATAACTCCTTACCCTTAGGTTTAAGACCGGCGAACGTTCGCTCTATCCGTTCTAACTACCAAGATTAACTAGCCGCCCGGGTACGGTCGCCTCTCGCAACGACTTAATTAACTGGTGCAATTACTAATGATTGATGAGTTACTCTTGCGGTAAATTAACCCTAATCGGTTCCTACGAAAGGCACACTCCAATTATAAGGTTAATTGTTTAATTCGATGTTCTAAAGTAAGGCGAGCGTTCGCTTCTATCCTTAGCTTAACAAGAATCTAATCTAGGTGATCAATCCAGACAAGAAACATGAACAATGAAGAACGAATCGAACATGAAAAAGAACTGATTGAATTTCGAATCTAATCACCGCCGATCCGTGACCGCTTTAAAGCCCTGGGTCACTTAGGGTTCATCTAGTCTAAGCTCTAAAGGGTTTAGCTACTCATGATCATTACAAAAGACACAAAGACAAGGAAAGAGTTCATCATGCAGAGGAAGAACAGAAAAGGATCTGAAAAACCTAATTCAGACGACTCTGACAGACTCCGATCTTCGGTAAGTTGCACTCCTAGCTCCGGTTCTCCGAGATGGAAGGATGGCGTCACGATCTCTATCCGGCTCTTCGAACTCCAACTCTTCGCTCCTGAACTTCAGAGAATTCTGATCTCAAAAAGTTCTATTATGATTAATTTTGAATTGTGTATTATGATTCGTCCCCTTCCTCGGGCCGCCGGATTAAGTATAAATACTTAACCCTAGTTGGGCCGGGCTGAGCTGATATTTTCGCCGAAACCATAGGGATAGTTTTGGCAAAAATTCTTGTGTAAATGGCCATGATTTCTCTGCCTTGCATTTTCGGTCCGAAGAGCTTAATGGTTTCGCCGAAATCAGTCTTCACTTGGCATCAGCTGATTTGCATTGTTGATTTCGCCGAAACTGTGAGATGAATTTCGCCGAAGGTACAAGTGCATATGGGCAGATTTTCGGTTTGACTTGATTGGCTCCTTGGATCGATTCCGGTTTGATTCCTCGAGGTTCCTACGCCTTAGACACGTCCATGGCTACTTTATTTGACGGCAAAAACCTGTACTAACGTAAAAACACTAGAAAACCATCAAATAGACCCGAAACGGGCCACGGTAACACAAATGGCACGAGATAGGGCAATCGATTGAATATTCGTTATTCTACCCTAAAAACCATGTCTTAAGCAAAGAAATGTCGCTTAAATGAGGCTGATAATCACGTCAAATCGAGTGTCATCAAATACCCCACACTTAAGCTTTTGCTTGTCCTCAAGCAAACTGAATAGAAACGCTCATGTTCATAAATGATAAGATCGATTAAATTGGAGCTCAATCAAACACAATGAATTATTAGACAGATCGATCCTAGAACAAGAAACCTAACATGCATACTGATCAGCCAAACTACCTGGTCTCACTAAAAAACTGCACACGACAAGTAATTAGCAATCAATCATGCACGAATTTGACCTAACCGACCAGACTTCTCACACAGGATATATTTAGTACAATGGGAACTCTCACTCTCTGTGTTTAAGGACGTGTTTCTACTCTCGATCATTTTCTGTTACCGAATTCTGTCATAGGTTTGCATTTCGACCACATCTCCACCACTGTGACAACACGAGTAGGTTAAGTTCAAGAAGAGGGGTTTTCATAAGTTTAGCTAGTAGCTTTCTTAGTAGAACACCCAAATCTATTGTCTTGTCATCCCACGACCTAGCATCACAAGTTCTTGCCATAGAAATCCGAAACCCTAGGTATAAAGTCTTGTTTGTGTCATTGGTAGACTTAGACTTCATAGCTTCGAAGAAACTTGCAACTACTTGAACTGAAATTGCCTTTGTTTTTGAAATTTTCAAAAGAAAACCCTAATTTGAGTGATCTTGAAAACTTAAACACGAGTGGTAAGAAAAAGAGTGTGTGAGGTTTTATTAAAGGTGATTTTGGGAGGTCTTTGTTCGAATACTAATTATGGCAGAGGAGAGACTTGCTGCTATGGAGGCACAAATGGCTGCCATGGCTCAAAACTTCACCCGATTCACTGAGCAATTTGGAGCCCCGAATAGAGATGGCCCCCAAAGGCCAAGGAGGAATGAACAAGAGGTAGATGATGATGTGAGCGGTCTGAAGCTCAACATACCCAAGTTTGCTGGCAAAGCAAGCCCTGATGAATACATTGATTGGGAGAGGAGCATGGAAGATTTCTTCAAGTGCCATACCTATTCCGAGAGGAAAAAGGTAACCCTAGCCACACTCAAGTTTACTGACTTTGCTGCTTTATGGTGGGCTCAGCTCAGAAATCAGATCTGGAGAGAAGAAGAGGACCCCATCCCTAGTTGGAGGAGTCTTAAAAGAAAGATGAGAAGAAGTTTGTTCCGAGCAGCTACAATAGAGACTTGCACGGCAAGCTTCAACTTCTGAAGCAAGGAAACATGTCCGTTGAAGAATACAATCAGGAGATGGAGATCTTGGTCACCAGACTTGACCTAAGTGAAGATGTGGATGCCAAAATAGCAAGGTTCACTGGAGGGCTACGAAGAGAGATCCTACACCAAGTCAACATCCTAAACTTTGTTGATTATGATTACTTGGTAACCACGGCTATTAGGATTGAGAAGGAATTGAAGAATGGACTTAGAAGGAGGGCTACTACCCCGCCACCGATCAGTGCCCCTGTGAGAGGAGACAGGAGTGCAGGGAACACCCCTTGGAAGCCAAACCCTAGCCAGAGTTCTGGATCGAGACCAAACCCTAATCAAGGAACGACATCATGGGTAACACCTAATCCTGGCTCAAAAATCCCTACTACTAATGATCGACCTAGTGCCATTGTGTGTTTCAAGTGTCAAGGTAGGGGTCACATGGCAAGGGACTGCCCTAACACCCAAACCGTGGTACTTAGAGAGGGAGAGGTTGTCATGGATGATGAAGAGGAGCCAATCATTGAAGAAATAGAGGAGGAGTCCAATGATGGAGAAGAAGTCAATGTGGAAGGCTTGGAAAAATTTCAGCCTTCAACAGCCGAGTGATCACCTCGGTCACGCCGGCTGATGCCGAGCAGGCCTGCCCCGTACCAGCACCGGTCCTTCCCCGGCCCAGCATCACGTCTGTCCCGGACATCCTGTCCGAGCCGAACGATGTCAATTGGCCTACCCAGGCCTTTTGGACATTCCCTTGGCCAATTTTGGCTTGAAGACAGAAGAAGACTTCGTCAACATCCTGAAGCAGAGCGCCGGCCCGGACGGCCACCCGGCGACCCTGACGGACAAAAACCTGACGGCCACCCGTCCCCGGATTCAATTTTCAACAGTTTCCCGACGGATCCTCAGTACACAACCTAAAGAAGATGGATGGGAGCAAAGGGACAATCTGTTCCATACAAGGTGTGTAATCTTAAATAAGATTTGTACTTTGGTTATTGACGGTGGAAGTTGGACAAATGCAGTGAGCTTAGATCTTGTTAGGGGCTTGGGAATTGTTACTCACGCACACCCTAAGCCCTACTAACTGCATTGGCTTAGCAATGGTGGAGATTTGAAGGTCAACAAACAATGTAACATCCCCGCTCAACCAGACGGTTTGGAACTCAAGATCGGTAGGCTAGGGTACTGGAATCAGTGCTCTTAAGCTCCCCTTGAGTTTTGGGTCATTCGGGTTTAAGTTGGGTCGAAGTTGCAAAGAGGGGAATGGTGATGCACCAAAAAGTGCTGATTTTGGGCCCTGAAGTGCGCAGGCGCACTTTTAGAAGTGCCAGGCGCACTTTTCAATTAATTCAGCAAACTTTCGGCGAAATATTCAAAATGTGCGCCTTTTGGGGGTCAATGTGCGCCGGCGCACATTTTGACATGCCAGGCGCACTTTTTGTGCATAAAAGGACAGATTTGCACGGAAATTCACAACTTCTTTCCCCTTTCTCTCTCCCCGAAAAACCATTGACGAACCTGGAGCGAGCAATCTTCGAAGGGTGATTCCGGGAGCTGTAGAGGTCGGAATTGAGTTCCGTTTGTTGCTATGGATTCGTAGCGACGAGGAGAAGAGATCGCTAACCTCCATTTTGGGTTTCTGGGTGTAGGTAGTGAGCAGTAAGGAAGGGTAGAGCTACGAGTTTGGTGGTTGGAAATCGAGTTTCTGGGGAACTAGAAGACGATTAGAGCCTCGTCTTCTATTCCAGGTGAGGGCTTAGCGTTGTGTAAGTAGTTTGGACAGCGTGAGGAGTTTCAATTGGACTTAGAACAAAACCTAGGTTATGCATGAAAATGATGAGCGTAAAAGGGGATAAACTGTTCTGTGAATGTACTTGATTGCTATTGATGATTGCCGTGGTTGATCGTTGTTGTTGATTGCTATGATTTGGGGTTGGTTGTGAACTGGAGTGAATTAGGTAACGGATTGACATAGAAGTGAGAATTAGGATGGTTGGGAAATGAGTGCGGGTGCTATGATATTATGAATTGCTGGTTGTGGATGCAGGAGGGTTGCCCTGCCAATGTGGGGTCGCTCTGAATAAGAGGAACAGGTGGGTGACCCCTAGACTCATGACATGGCTTCCCCTGTACTTGCAGGTGGGGGAGGCCGGTGAGCTAGCCGGTTATCCTATTGATTGTGATGTGTGTGCTGTGAACATGACAGGGGCATGGAGGACGAGATGTGTTGTGAACTATGGACTATGAATGAGATGTGGCTCTTTTGTGTTGTATGTTGGTAGTAGATGTGATGTATGATTCGAGAATGTGATGTTGAGAAATGGTATGTGTGGAAATAGAACCGGAAGGAGCCTGCACTGCCCTAAAACTGCACTATGGGTGCTAAGTGCCTCTTCAAGGGAAAGAGGTGCGGTCACGTCTTCAAGGGAAAGGCGTGATTTGTTTGGTTGAGTCAAGTTAACGATTCCTTCAGGGGAAAGGTCTCGTGGTATCCTCCAAGGGAGAGGATGCGTCTTGGACCTCTCCAGGGGAGAGAGGTGCGTCAGGCCGGCAGGGGTGGTGCGGGATAAACTCCTTATTGGCGCCTAATAACTCACCTAGACAATTTGAATGTGAATGTGTTGTGTTGTGTTGTGTGGTGACTTGGTTGACTGGTGTTGTGGTAATGTTGTTGCGAAGGGAATTGATGCTTGATCTATGTTATTCTGCTATTCGATTTGTACTTGAGAACAAGAACTGACCAACGTGATCACCCAGACTGCTTTAGGGAATTAAAATATGGAAAGGGGGGTTGGGTTGGTTCCATTGTTGAATGTCTTGTGCGGAGTTGGGACCGCTCTATAGAGTAGGACAACGTGTACGTAGGCCCAGTGGGTTCACTCAATTTCAATAGGAAATTGATCCCTTTCTCCCTTTCAGGATCTCGTGGCTAGAGAGAGTGGTGTGGTGTCAGAGTTGAGGGTGGATTCCGAGAAGTGCTGGGCTGAAGCTATGAGGTGAAGACTGGAGCCTACTTGGAGTTGACCTATTTTTATATTTCAGTTGACTTGGGACATTTTGGGGGTTTTACTTGGATTTATGTATCTTTCTGATTATGTTGGATTTTATGGGTTTTATGATGGATTTGGAGTTGCAAACAGTTTATGTTTTCATGGTTTATGGAGGCCTCTCACTTAAACTCTTATTTAAAGCTTGGATTTGATTGTTATCTCTGTCGTTTTCCACTGGGTAATACTCGATACCGGTTCAACCTCGGGTTTCACCGAGCTGATTCGGGTCGGGTGTTATAAATGGTATCAGAGCCTGGTTTGTCGCTGCTGTACCGGTTGATTATCTTCTCTCTTTGGGGAGTAATTAACCTCGTTGGGAGGGAGGATGAGACATCGGTACGGGACCGACATTCCAAGGGTTTTTGTCAAACTGTTTTAAATGGGTGGGATGTTTGAAATCGAGTGGTGAATTGAGTTGTTTGAAGTTTCTCGAGCGGTCAACTGAAATGTTTAATGTCCTCCTGTAGTGAGAACCAGTCGATGGGAAGTCACTCCGTGGGTCACTCCGAGCATGGAGCAGTGGGGCGTCGGTTTCGGCCGTCGGACTGGAAGGGATGGAACTTCAGTGAGTTCGCCGGGGAGGTGGCTGATCCGGCTGTGGCTGAGTGATGGATTAAGGAGTGCAACTTCAAGTTCTTGAGGGCTGGATTTGAGGATGAGATGAGGTTGCAAGCCATAACCTTCTTGCTAAAGGGTCATGCCTTGGAGTGGTGGGAGTCCTTGCCGAGAGTCAGGTGTACCCACCTGAGCTGGGGTTTGAGGAGTTCTTAGGGATGTTCCGTGACCAGTTTTGTCCGGATATTTGGAGGGAGGCAAAGTCCAAGGAGTTTCTCGAGCTGGTGCAGGGTGAGAAGTCGGTTCTGCAATACTATATGGAGTTCACCAACCTCTCCCAATGGTACGATGAGCATGCTAACCGAGAGCAAAAGTTGATCCGTCGGTTCAAGAGGGGTCTGAGGTGGGAGATTCAGGAGGGGGTCACATCTGGTGACATGGGGAGTTTGGTGGCGGTGAAAGGGGCTGCTATGGAGAGGGAGTTATTAGAGCTGGGGAAGAAGGAGGACCGGAAGAGGAAGGCGACAGCACCGCCTTCACAGTCTGTGGCTCAAAGTCAGACTGTTAAGCGACCACATCAGTCTTACTCGGGGTTCAGGAGCACTCAGTCGGCCCCGATGCATGGGGTGGTGACCTGTTTCACCTGTGGAAATCCGGGACACAAGAGCGCGACTTGTAAGATGAGGGGTGCAGGTTCAGCTCGATCGGGAGGGCGTCAACTGGGCTTCCCACCTGTGGCACATGTGGGAAACCTCATTACGGCATGTGTCATCTGGTGAGGACCGCTCCAGTAACATGCTACACCTGTGGGCAGCGTGGACACCGGAGCAATGTTTGCCCGACCAGGAGTGCGGTGCCGACCTAGTCTGTGGGATCGGTGCAGGGACCTAGAGGTCCGTCGGGGAGTCAAGGGGGTAGAGGAGGAGGCAGTTATGGCAGGGAGCCTCGGGAGCTGGACGAGGAACGTGTGCTAATGCCATGCCGGTGGGAGCTGGAGGGGATCAAGGATGGCTTTATGCTCTCACTAAGGGCGCAGCAGAAAATGCGAACGACGTGGTGACTGGTATGATCTCAATCTTGGGTCCTTCAGCTTATGCCTTGTTTGATTCGGGGTCAACCCATTCCTTTGTATCTGAGAAATGTTTGAGTAGTTTGGGTGTTGTAGCTAGTAGTTTGGGTGTTAGTTGGGGCGTCAGAACTCCTTTGGGGACTTCTGTTCGGGTGGATAGAGTGTGTAGAGGGTGTAGAGTGCTAGTGGGAGGTGTAGAGTTCTTGGCTGATTTGGTGGTGCTTTCTTTCAATGAATTCGACGTTATCCTCGGCATGGATTGGTTGGCTAGGCATGGGGCTTTGCTTGATTGTCAGAAGAAGGAGGTGTTGCTTCAGGTGGGAGGTGTCGGCCAGGTGGTGTTCAAGGGTGTTAGGAAGAGGGAGTCCGCACCTATGGGAGTAATTTCAGCAATGCAAGCCTTCTCTCTGATCCAAGAAGGGTGTGAGGCCTTATTGGTGCAGGTATCAATTGAGCGGAATGAGGAGTTGGAGAAGGTACCTGTAGCTCGGGAGTTCGCGGATGTGTTTGAGGAACTACCCGGAGCACCGATCGAGCGTGAGGTGGAGTTCAATATAGAGCTGGTTCCTGGAACTGCTCCAATCTCTATTCCACCTTATCGCATGGCACCGGCGGAGTTAAAGGAGTTGAAGGAGCAATTGCAGGAGCTCTTGGATAAGGGGTTCATCCGCCCAAGCGTATCACCGTGGGGGGCACCGGTGTTGTTTGTGAAGAAGAAGGATGGGTTGATGCGGATGTGTATTGACTATAGGCGGTTGAACAAGGCGACGATCAAGAATCGTTACCCACTTCCAAGGATAGACGACCTCTTCGATCAATTGCAAGGGGCTGAAGTGTTCTCGAAGATAGACTTGAGGTCGGGTTATCACCAGTTGAAGGTGGAGGATGGATCGGTGCCAATGACAGCCTTTAGGACCCGCTATGGACACTATGAGTTTCTGGTAATGCCGTTTGGTCTCACCAATGCTCCCGCCGCGTTCATGGCTCTCATGAACAAGGTCTTCCACGAATATTTGGATAAGTTCGTGATAGTGTTCATCGATGATATCCTCATTTATTCTAAGACTAGGAAGGAGCATGAGGAGCACTTGAGGATTGTTTTTCATAGGTTGAGGGAGCAGCAGCTATTTGCCAAGTTCTCGAAGTGTGCCTTTTGGTTGGAAGAAGTATTGTTTCTTGGGCATGTGGTTTCTAAAAGAGGCGTGGAGGTTGATCCAAAGAAGATTGAAGCGGTGGTTAATTGGTCTCCACCTAAGGATGTGTCGCAACTGAGGAGCTTCTTGGGGTTAGCTGGTTACTACCGAAGGTTTGTAGAGGGGTTCTCTACCATAGCGTCTCCTTTACATAAGTTGTTGAGGAAGGAGTCGAAGTATGAGTGGAGCGAGGAATGTCAGAGGAGCTTTGAGGAGTTGAAGAAGAAGTTGACTTCAGCTCCGGTGTTGACTGTGCCAGTAGAAGGTGGAGAGTATGTGGTGTTTAGTGATGCGTCTTTGCAGGGATTGGGGTGTGTGTTGATGCAGAATGGGAAGGTTATCGCTTATGCCTCCTGACAGCTTAGGGTGCATGAGGTGAACTACCCAACCCATGATTTGGAGCTAGCTGCAGTGGTGTTCGCCTTGAAGTTGTGGAGGCATTATTTGTATGGTGAGACGTTTAAGATCATGACCGATCACAAGAGTCTTAAGCACCTTATGGATCAAAAGGAGTTGAATGGTAGGCAACGGCGTTGGGTGGAGCTCTTGAAGGATTATGACTGTACCATTGACTACCATCCTGGTAAAGCTAATGTGGTTGCGGATGCTTTAAGTCGAAAGGAGTTGGTGGATCTTAGAGCTTTAAGGGTAGAGATGCAGTTAGATGATGTGGGAAGTTTGTTTTCCAAGCTCAACATTAGGCCTATGCTGAATGATAGGATTGGTGAGGAGCAGCTCAAGGATGCTACTCTGGTGGCTATTCGAGGGGAAGTTGAAAAAGGCATGGATAATGGATTTGAGGTAGTTGGTGGATTGTTGAAATGCAAGGGTCGAGTGTGCGTACCGGAAGTGGAGGAATTAAGGAAGGGGATTTTGGAGGAGGCTCATTCCTCGATGTATGCTATGCATCCCGGGATGACAAAGATGTACAATGACCTGAAGTTAAGTTTTTGGTGGCCAGGAATGAAGAAGGATGTGGCTCGTTATGTGGCAACTTGTTTGGTTTGTCAGAAGGCTAAGGCGGAACATAGAGCTCCGGGTGGGTTACTTCAGTCCCTACCTATTCCGGAGTGGAAGTTTGCGGACATCACCATGGACTTTGTATTGGGTTTTCCGCCGACTAGAGAGGGGAAGGATGTCGTGTGGGTAATAGTCGATCGTTTGACGAAAGTTGCGCATTTCATACCCATTCGGTTTAAGCCTAGCGTGGAGGTGTTGGCAAAGTTATACATAGAAGAGGTGGTAAGGTTGCATGGGGTTCCTCAATCCATCGTTCTGATCGGGATCCGAGTTTCACGTCTCATTTTTTGGAGGGGCAGCATACAGCTTTGGGAACTAAGCTCAAGTTCTCGACGGCGTATCATCCTCAGACGGATGGGCAATCGGAGAGAACGATCCTTACTTTGGAGGAGTTGTTGAGAAGCTGTGCTATGGAGTTTCGAACCCCTTGGACTGAATTGCTACCTTTGATTGAGTTCGCCTATAATAACTCGTACCATAGTAGTTTGAAGTCCGCTCCTTTTGAGGCCTTGTATGGGAGGAAGTGTAGGACGCCTTTGTGTTGGGATGAGGAAGGTGCGAGGGTGTTGTCGGGTCCTCAAGTTGTGCAAGAGACGGCTGATCGGGTTAAGGTTATCAAGGAGATATTGAGAGCGGCTCAGGATAGGCAAAAAGCGTATGCCGACGGTCGTGCTAGAGAGCTGAGTTTCAATGTTGGGGAGAAGGTATTTTTGAAGGTGTCGCCGTGGAAAGGGCTGATGCATTTCGGTAGAAAAGGGAAGTTGGCGCCTCGGTACATCGGTCCTTATGAGATCCTCGCTAAGTCGGGTCCGGTGGCTTATGTGCTGGCTTTGCCGAGGGAGTTGGAAAGGATACACAATGTGTTCCATGTGAGCGTGCTTAGGCGGTATCATGGGGACCCTTCTCATGTAATTCAGCCGGAGGAGGTGGAGATTGAGCAAGACTTGACTTATGAGGAGAAGCCAGTCGCGATCGTGGATAGGCAAGTCCGGGCCTTGAGGAATAAGCGGATTCCGCAGCTTAAGGTGGTATGGAGGAACCATGAGAGCGAGTCGGCTACTTGGGAGACTGAGGAGAGTATGAGGCGGCGGTACCCGGAGTTAGTGGAAGTGTATGATTCAGGTATTAATTCCCCTTGATGTATGCTTTTGTGTTTGCTTGTTGTGGTGTTGGTTCCAAGAAGGTCTAGGGTGTGCTCGGTGAGAGTAGAGTGTTGGGAGTGGGTGTAGGGCTGATGAGTAGTTAAAGGAAGGCTGGTGGTTCGTCGTTAGGAATTTCGGAAGTCAATAGGATACTTGGATTGCTGCGATTTTAGCTGTGTGTTCGGTATCATATTGCTAGGATGAGTTAGGGATGATTTCGGGGACGAAATCCTTGAAGTTGTGGAGACTTGTAACATCCCCGCTCAACCAGACGGTTTGGAACTCAAGATCGGTAGGCTAGGGTACTGGAATCAGTGCTCTGAAGCTCCCCTTGAGTTTTGGGTCATTCGGGTTTAAGTTGGGTCGAAGTTGCAAAGAGGGGAATGGTGATGCACCAAAAAGTGCTGATTTTGGGCCCTGAAGTGCGCAGGCGCACTTTTGAAGTGCAGGCGCACTTTAATTAATTCAGCAAACTTTCGGCGGAATATTCAAAATGTGCGCCTTTTGGGGGTCAATGTGCGCCAGCACACATTTTGACATGCCAGGCGCACTTTTCGTGCATAAAAGGACAGATTTGCACGGAAATTCACAACTTCTTTCCCCTTTCTCTCTCCCCGAAAAACCATTGACGAACCTGGAGCGAGCAATCTTCGAAGGGTGATTTCGGGAGCTGTAGAGGTCAGAATTGAGTTCCGTTTGTTGCTATGGATTCGTAGCGACGAGGAGAAGAGATCGCTAACCTCCATTTTGGGTTTCTGGGTGTAGGTCGTGAGCAGTAAGGAAGGGTAGAGCTACGAGTTTGGTGGTTGGAAATTGAGTTTCTGGGGAACTAGAAGACGATTAGAGCCTCGTCTTCTATTCCAGGTGAGGGCTTAGCGTTGTGTAAGTAGTTTGGACAGCGTGAGGAGTTTCAATTGGACTTAGAACAAAACCTAGGTTATGCATGAAAATGATGAGCGTAAAAGGGGATAAACTGTTCTGTGAATGTACTTGATTGCTATTGATGATTGCCGTGGTTGATCGTTGTTGTTGATTGCTATGATTTGGGGTTGGTTGTGAACTGGAGTGAATTAGGTAACGGATTGACATAGAAGTGAGAATTAGGATGGTTGGGAAATGAGTGCGGGTGCTATGATATTATGAATTGCTGGTTGTGGATGCAGGAGGGTTGCCCTGCCAATGTGGGGTCGCTCTGAATAAGAGGAACAGGTGGGTGACCCCTAGACTCATGACATGGCTTCCCCTGTACTTGCAGGTGGGGGAGGCCGGTGAGCTAGCCGGTTATCCTATTGATTGTGATGTGTGTGCTGTGAACATGACAGGGGCATGGAGGACGAGATGTGTTGTGAACTATGGACTATGAATGAGATGTGGCTCTTTTGTGTTGTATGTTGGTAGTAGATGTGATGTATGATTCGAGAATGTGATGTTGAGAAATGGTATGTGTGGAAATAGAACCGGAAGGAGCCTGCACTGCCCCCTAAAACTGCACTATGGGTGCTAAGTGCCTCTTCAAGGGAAAGAGGTGCGGTCACGTCTTCAAGGGAAAGGCGTGATTTGTTTGGTTGAGTCAAGTTAACGATTCCTTCAGGGGAAAGGTCTCGTGGTATCCTCCAAGGGAGAGGATGCGTCTTGGACCTCTCCAGGGGAGAGAGGTGCGTCAGGCCGGCAGGGGTGGTGCGGGATAAACTCCTTATTGGCGCCTAATAACTCACCTAGACAATTTGAATGTGAATGTGTTGTGTTGTGTTGTGTGGTGACTTGGTTGACTGGTGTTGTGGTAATGTTGTTGCGAAGGGAATTGATGCTTGATCTATGTTATTCTGCTATTCGATTTGTACTTGAGAACAAGAACTGACCAACGTGATCACCCAGACTGCTTTAGGGAATTAAAATATGGAAAGGGGGGTTGGGTTGGTTCCATTGTTGAATGTCTTGTGCGGAGTTGGGACCGCTCTATAGAGTAGGACAACGTGTACGTAGGCCCAGTGGGTTCACTCAATTTCAATAGGAAATTGATCCCTTTCTCCCTTTCAGGATCTCGTGGCTAGAGAGAGTGGTGTGGTGTCAGAGTTGAGGGTGGATTCCGAGAAGTGCTGGGCTAAAGCTATGAGGTGAAGACTGGAGCCTACTTGGAGTTGACCTATTTTTATATTTCAGTTGACTTGGGACATTTTGGGGGTTTTACTTGGATTTATGTATCTTTCTGATTATGTTGGATTTTATGGGTTTTATGATGGATTTGGAGTTGCAAACAGTTTATGTTTTCATGGTTTATGGAGGCCTCTCACTTAAACTCTTATTTAAAGCTTGGATTTGATTGTTATCTCTGTCGTTTTCCACTGGGTAATACTCGATACCGGTTCAACCTCGGGTTTCACCGAGCTGATTCGGGTCGGGTGTTATAAATGGTATCAGAGCCTGGTTTGTCGCTGCTGTACCGGTTGATTATCTTCTCTCTTTGGGGAGTAATTAACCTCGTTGGGAGGGAGGATGAGACATCGGTACGGGACCGACATTCCAAGGGTTTTTGTCAAACTGTTTTAAATGGGTGGGATGTTTGAAATCGAGTGGTGAATTGAGTTGTTTGAAGTTTCTCGAGCGGTCAACTGAAATGTTTAATGTCCTCCTGTAGTGAGAACCAGTCGATGGGAAGTCACTCTCCGTGGGTCACTCCGAGCATGGAGCAGTGGGGCGTCGGTTTCGGCCGTCGGACTTGAAGGGATGGAACTTCAGTGAGTTCGCCGGGGAGGTGGCTGATCCGGCTGTGGCTGAGTGATGGATTAAGGAGTGCAACTTCAAGTTCTTGAGGGCTGGATTTGAGGATGAGATGAGGTTGCAAGCCATAACCTTCTTGCTAAAGGGTCATGCCTTGGAGTGGTGGGAGTCCTTGCCGGAGAGTCAGGTGTACCCACCTGAGCTGGGGTTTGAGGAGTTCTTAGGGATGTTCCGTGACCAGTTTTGTCCGGATATTTGGAGGGAGGCAAAGTCCAAGGAGTTTCTCGAGCTGGTGCAGGGTGAGAAGTCGGTTCTGCAATACTATATGGAGTTCACCAACCTCTCCCAATGGTACGATGAGCATGCTAACCGAGAGCAAAAGTTGATCCGTCGGTTCAAGAGGGGTCTGAGGTGGGAGATTCAGGAGGGGGTCACATCTGGTGACATGGGGAGTTTGGTGGCGGTGAAAGGGGCTGCTATGGAGAGGGAGTTATTAGAGCTGGGGAAGAAGGAGGACCGGAAGAGGAAGGCGACAGCACCGCCTTCACAGTCTGTGGCTCAAAGTCAGACTGTTAAGCGACCACATCAGTCTTACTCGGGGTTCAGGAGCACTCAGTCGGCCCCGATGCATGGGGTGGTGACCTGTTTCACCTGTGGAAATCCGGGACACAAGAGCGCGACTTGTAAGATGAGGGGTGCAGGTTCAGCTCGATCGGGAGGGGCGTCAACTGGGCTTCCCACCTGTGGCACATGTGGGAAACCTCATTACGGCATGTGTCATCTGGTGAGGACCGCTCCAGTAACATGCTACACCTGTGGGCAGCGTGGACACCGGAGCAATGTTTGCCCGACCAGGAGTGCGGTGCCGACCCAGTCTGTGGGATCGGTGCAGGGACCTAGAGGTCCGTCGGGGAGTCAAGGGGGTAGAGGAGGAGGCAGTTATGGCAGGGAGCCTCGGGAGCTGGACGAGGAACGTGTGCTAATGCCATGCCGGTGGGAGCTGGAGGGGATCAAGGATGGCTTTATGCTCTCACTAAGGGCGCAGCAGAAAATGCGAACGACGTGGTGACTGGTATGATCTCAATCTTGGGTCCTTCAGCTTATGCCTTGTTTGATTCGGGGTCAACCCATTCCTTTGTATCTGAGAAATGTTTGAGTAGTTTGGGTGTTGTAGCTAGTAGTTTGGGTGTTAGTTGGGGCGTCAGAACTCCTTTGGGGACTTCTGTTCGGGTGGATAGAGTGTGTAGAGGGTGTAGAGTGCTAGTGGGAGGTGTAGAGTTCTTGGCTGATTTGGTGGTGCTTCCTTTCAATGAATTCGACGTTATCCTCGGCATGGATTGGTTGGCTAGGCATGGGGCTTTGCTTGATTGTCAGAAGAAGGAGGTGTTGCTTCAGGTGGGAGGTGTCGGCCGGGTGGTGTTCAAGGGTGTTAGGAAGAGGGAGTCCGCACCTATGGGAGTAATTTCAGCAATGCAAGCCTTCTCTCTGATCCAAGAAGGGTGTGAGGCCTTATTGGTGCAGGTATCAATTGAGCGGAATGAGGAGTTGGAGAAGGTACCTGTAGCTCGGGAGTTCGCGGATGTGTTTGAGGAACTACCCGGAGCACCGATCGAGCGTGAGGTGGAGTTCAATATAGAGCTGGTTCCTGGAACTGCTCCAATCTCTATTCCACCTTATCGCATGGCACCGGCGGAGTTAAAGGAGTTGAAGGAGCAATTGCAGGAGCTCTTGGATAAGGGGTTCATCCGCCCAAGCGTATCACCGTGGGGGGCACCGGTGTTGTTTGTGAAGAAGAAGGATGGGTCGATGCGGATGTGTATTGACTATAGGCGGTTGAACAAGGCGACGATCAAGAATCGTTACCCACTTCCAAGGATAGACGACCTCTTCGATCAATTGCAAGGGGCTGAAGTGTTCTCGAAGATAGACTTGAGGTCGGGTTATCACCAGTTGAAGGTGGAGGATGGATCGGTGCCAATGACAGCCTTTAGGACCC
This sequence comes from Linum lewisii, assembly GCA_034768395.1. Taxonomy (NCBI): domain Eukaryota; kingdom Viridiplantae; phylum Streptophyta; class Magnoliopsida; order Malpighiales; family Linaceae; genus Linum; species Linum lewisii. The sequence continues at coordinate 24,473,533 of CM068303.1, read as the reverse complement.
GCTATGGACACTATGAGTTTCTGGTAATGCCGTTTGGTCTCACCAATGCTCCCGCCGCGTTCATGGCTCTCATGAACAAGGTCTTCCACGAATATTTGGATAAGTTCGTGATAGTGTTCATCGATGATATCCTCATTTATTCTAAGACTAGGAAGGAGCATGAGGAGCACTTGAGGATTGTTTTTCATAGGTTGAGGGAGCAGCAGCTATTTGCCAAGTTCTCGAAGTGTGCCTTTTGGTTGGAAGAAGTATTGTTTCTTGGGCATGTGGTTTCTAAAAGAGGCGTGGAGGTTGATCCAAAGAAGATTGAAGCGGTGGTTAATTGGTCTCCACCTAAGGATGTGTCGCAACTGAGGAGCTTCTTGGGGTTAGCTGGTTACTACCGAAGGTTTGTAGAGGGGTTCTCTACCATAGCGTCTCCTTTACATAAGTTGTTGAGGAAGGAGTCGAAGTATGAGTGGAGCGAGGAATGTCAGAGGAGCTTTGAGGAGTTGAAGAAGAAGTTGACTTCAGCTCCGGTGTTGACTGTGCCAGTAGAAGGTGGAGAGTATGTGGTGTTTAGTGATGCGTCTTTGCAGGGATTGGGGTGTGTGTTGATGCAGAATGGGAAGGTTATCGCTTATGCCTCCTGACAGCTTAGGGTGCATGAGGTGAACTACCCAACCCATGATTTGGAGCTAGCTGCAGTGGTGTTCGCCTTGAAGTTGTGGAGGCATTATTTGTATGGTGAGACGTTTAAGATCATGACCGATCACAAGAGTCTTAAGCACCTTATGGATCAAAAGGAGTTGAATGGTAGGCAACGGCGTTGGGTGGAGCTCTTGAAGGATTATGACTGTACCATTGACTACCATCCTGGTAAAGCTAATGTGGTTGCGGATGCTTTAAGTCGAAAGGAGTTGGTGGATCTTAGAGCTTTAAGGGTAGAGATGCAGTTAGATGATGTGGGAAGTTTGTTTTCCAAGCTCAACATTAGGCCTATGCTGAATGATAGGATTGGTGAGGAGCAGCTCAAGGATGCTACTCTGGTGGCTATTCGAGGGGAAGTTGAAAAAGGCATGGATAATGGATTTGAGGTAGTTGGTGGATTGTTGAAATGCAAGGGTCGAGTGTGCGTACCGGAAGTGGAGGAATTAAGGAAGGGGATTTTGGAGGAGGCTCATTCCTCGATGTATGCTATGCATCCCGGGATGACAAAGATGTACAATGACCTGAAGTTAAGTTTTTGGTGGCCAGGAATGAAGAAGGATGTGGCTCGTTATGTGGCAACTTGTTTGGTTTGTCAGAAGGCTAAGGCGGAACATAGAGCTCCGGGTGGGTTACTTCAGTCCCTACCTATTCCGGAGTGGAAGTTTGCGGACATCACCATGGACTTTGTATTGGGTTTTCCGCCGACTAGAGAGGGGAAGGATGCCGTGTGGGTAATAGTCGATCGTTTGACGAAAGTTGCGCATTTCATACCCATTCGGTTTAAGCCTAGCGTGGAGGTGTTGGCAAAGTTATACATAGAAGAGGTGGTAAGGTTGCATGGGGTTCCTCAATCCATCGTCTCTGATCGGGATCCGAGTTTCACGTCTCATTTTTGGAGGGGCTGCATACAGCTTTGGGAACTAAGCTCAAGTTGCGGCGTATCATCCTCAGACGGATGGGCAATCGGAGAGAACGATCCTTACTTTGGAGGAGTTGTTGAGAAGCTGTGCTATGGAGTTTCGAACCCCTTGGACTGAATTGCTACCTTTGATTGAGTTCGCCTATAATAACTCGTACCATAGTAGTTTGAAGTCCGCTCCTTTTGAGGCCTTGTATGGGAGGAAGTGTAGGACGCCTTTGTGTTGGGATGAGGAAGGTGCGAGGGTGTTGTCGGGTCCTCAAGTTGTGCAAGAGACGGCTGATCGGGTTAAGGTTATCAAGGAGATATTGAGAGCGGCTCAAGATAGGCAAAAAGCGTATGCCGACGGTCGTGCTAGAGAGCTGAGTTTCAATGTTGGGGAGAAGGTATTTTTGAAGGTGTCGCCGTGGAAAGGGCTGATGCGTTTCGGTAGAAAAGGGAAGTTGGCGCCTCGGTACATCGGTCCTTATGAGATCCTCGCTAAGTCGGGTCCGGTGGCTTATGTGCTGGCTTTGCCGAGGGAGTTGGAAAGGATACACAATGTGTTCCATGTGAGCGTGCTTAGGCGGTATCATGGGGACCCTTCTCATGTAATTCAGCCGGAGGAGGTGGAGATTGAGCAAGACTTGACTTATGAGGAGAAGCCAGTCGTGATCGTGGATAGGCAAGTCCGGGCCTTGAGGAATAAGCGGATTCCGCAGCTTAAGGTGGTATGGAGGAACCATGAGAGCGAGTCGGCTACTTGGGAGACTGAGGAGAGTATGAGGCGGCGGTACCCGGAGTTAGTGGAAGTGTATGATTCAGGTATTAATTCCCCTTGATGTATGCTTTTGTGTTTGCTTGTTGTGGTGTTGGTTCCAAGAAGGTCTAGGGTGTGCTCGGTGAGAGTAGAGTGTTGGGAGTGGGTGTAGGGCTGATGAGTAGTTAAAGGAAGGCTGGTGGTTCGTCGTTAGGAATTTCGGAAGTCAATAGGATACTTGGATTGCTGCGATTTTAGCTGTGTGTTCGGTATCATATTGCTAGGATGAGTTAGGGATGATTTCGGGGACGAAATCCTTGAAGTTGTGGAGACTTGTAACATCCCCGCTCAACCAGACGGTTTGGAACTCAAGATCGGTAGGCTAGGGTACTGGAATCAGTGCTCTGAAGCTCCCCTTGAGTTTTGGGTCATTCGGGTTTAAGTTGGGTCGAAGTTGCAAAGAGGGGAATGGTGATGCACCAAAAAGTGCTGATTTTGGGCCCTGAAGTGCGCAGGCGCACTTTTAGAAGTGCCAGGCGCACTTTTCAATTAATTCAGCAAACTTTCGGCGGAATATTCAAAATGTGCGCCTTTTGGGGGTCAATGTGCGCCAGCACACATTTTGACATGCCAGGCGCACTTTTCGTGCATAAAAGGACGGATTTGCACGGAAATTCACAACTTCTTTCCCCTTTCTCTCTCCCCGAAAAACCATTGACGAACCTGGAGCGAGCAATCTTCGAAGGGTGATTTCGGGAGCTGTAGAGGTCAGAATTGAGTTCCGTTTGTTGCTATGGATTCGTAGCGACGAGGAGAAGAGATCGCTAACCTCCATTTTGGGTTTCTGGGTGTAGGTCGTGAGCAGTAAGGAAGGGTAGAGCTACGAGTTTGGTGGTTGGAAATTGAGTTTCTGGGGAACTAGAAGACGATTAGAGCCTCGTCTTCTATTCCAGGTGAGGGCTTAGCGTTGTGTAAGTAGTTTGGACAGCGTGAGGAGTTTCAATTGGACTTAGAACAAAACCTAGGTTATGCATGAAAATGATGAGCGTAAAAGGGGATAAACTATTCTGTGAATGTACTTGATTGCTATTGATGATTGCCGTGGTTGATCGTTGTTGTTGATTGCTATGATTTGGGGTTGGTTGTGAACTGGAGTGAATTAGGTAATGGATTGACATAGAAGTGAGAATTAGGATGGTTGGGAAATGAGTGCGGGTGCTATGATATTATGAATTGCTGGTTGTGGATGCAGGAGGGTTGCCCTGCCATTGTGGGGTCGCTCTGAATAAGAGGAACAGGTGGGTGACCCCTAGACTCATGACATGGCTTCCCCTGTACTTGCAGGTGGGGGAGGCCGTTGAGCTAGCCGGTTATCCTATTGATTGTGATGTGTGTGCTGTGAACATGACAGGGGCATGGAGGACGAGATGTGTTGTGAACTATGGACTATGAATGAGATGTGGCTCTTTTGTGTTGTATGTTGGTAGTAGATGTGATGTATGATTCGAGAATGTGATGTTGAGAAATGGTATGTGTGGAAATAGAACCGGAAGGAGCCTGCACTGCCCCCTAAAACTGCACTATGGGTGCTAAGTGCCTCTTCAAGGGAAAGAGGTGCGGTCACGTCTTCAAGGGAAAGGCGTGATTTGTTTGGTTGAGTCAAGTTAACGATTCCTTCAGGGGAAAGGTCTCGTGGTATCCTCCAAGGGAGAGGATGCGTCTTGGACCTCTCCAGGGGAGAGAGGTGCGTCAGGCCGGCAGGGGTGGTGCGGGATAAACTCCTTATTGGCGCCTAATAACTCACCTAGACAATTTGAATGTGAATGTGTTGTGTTGTGTTGTGTGGTGACTTGGTTGACTGGTGTTGTGGTAATGTTGTTGCGAAGGGAATTGATGCTTGATCTATGTTATTCTGCTATTCGATTTGTACTTGAGAACAAGAACTGACCAACGTGATCACCCAGACTGCTTTAGGGAATTAAAATATGGAAAGGGGGGTTGGGTTGGTTCCATTGTTGAATGTCTTGTGCGGAGTTGGGACCGCTCCATAGAGTAGGACAACGTGTACGTAGGCCCAGTGGGTTCACTCAATTTCAATAGGAAATTGATCCCTTTCTCCCTTTCAGGATCTCGTGGCTAGAGAGAGTGGTGTGGTGTCAGAGTTGAGGGTGGATTCCGAGAAGTGTTGGGCTGAAGCTATGAGGTGAAGACTGGAGCCTACTTGGAGTTGACCTATTTTTATATTTCAGTTGACTTGGGACATTTTGGGGGTTTTACTTGGATTTATGTATCTTTCTGATTATGTTGGATTTTATGGGTTTTATGATGGATTTGGAGTTGCAAACAGTTTATGCTTTCATGGTTTATGGAGGCCTCTCACTTAAACTCTTATTTAAAGCTTGGATTTGATTGTTATCTCTGTCGTTTTCCACTGGGTAATACTCGATACCGGTTCAACCTCGGGTTTCACCGAGCTGATTCGGGTCGGGTGTTACAAACAAGCACACATCCCTTTGAGCATTGGAAGATACCGGGACGTGGTGCTTTGTGATGAAGTTCCCATTGAGGCTGCCCATGTTCTACTTGGAAGGCCTTGGCAGTTTGACAGATACTCACAACATGATGGAAGGGCAAATAAGTATCAACTCACACATGGAGACACTACTTTCAAGTTGAAGCCAATATCACCTACTGAGATACTGAAGGATCAAATAGAGAGAAAGGTGAGCCGAGAGAAAAAAGAGAGAGAGCTCAAGAAACGAGAGATGAGAGAAGAAAGAGTGAACCCTCAAAAGAAAAAGGTTCAAAAACAGAAATAAGATCAAAAACAGAATATCATGATCCTAAGGATCAAAGAGCTCAAAAGAGTGAGGTTGAGAGGTGATAACCAAGATTTAACTCGCAACTAACAAGGTCGTATTCCACGAGGGCTCTCTCAAAAGCTTATACTCACACGGTTCATGGACGGTCTATTCATTTAAAATAAGATTTGGTTTTGAAATAAGAACAAATGAAAACAAACATAAAGAAACCTAAACAAGAAAGCAAATCAAAAGGGTGCAAATCAAAGGTAAAGGAGGTTAACTTGGAAAGATAGCTTCATCATGCTCAAGAGGAATAAATGCACAAACAAGCCAAACATGATCGAGGAATGCAATCGAATGACCATGCAAATCCCTAATATAGACTCAATGCACTCTCGTCGCACCAAATCCCTATCCTAGAACCACTCAACCTAGGCTCTCGCTCTCAAGCTAAGTGACTAAGGATGCATTAAAGGTGTTTGATGAAATGCCAAGCTACAAAACCCTCTCCTATGACTCTATGACCACTAGGCTAGACACCACACTCTCATGTCAATGTTCTAACACTAAGAAAATCATCCAAAGACTAATCAAAGTTCAATTGAATGCAAAACCTAATGCACACCAAGTGTTCGATAAAATGCACAAGTGAGAAATCATGCAACTATGGTTGAATTGAGATGATCTAATCTCTTAGAACACACTCCCTTCAACCCAAGACCTACAATCCATGTAATCTAAGCACTCTCATGCATTACATTACAAATAATAGACCAATCAAGCCATAGCCATCAATGGAATTAACAACAAGTCATAGAGACCATCTTCTTACAATCCAAGATCAATCATGGCAAATTTATACAATTAACCTCTATCCTAGCACAACCATCTATCAATCCAAGAGAACCTAAGAAATCAGCCACACATGGCCAAGGAAACAAAAGAGAAAGAAAGAGAGATGATCACCAAGAACACCATGGCAATCCACCTCTTGCAAGCTCCTCTCCAAGGTTGTGGGCTTCAATCCAAGCTCCTCTACTTTGATTTGCACCTTGCTCTAGGGTTGTGGAGGATTAGTTGATGAGGAGAAAGTGTTTGAGAAGTTGAGAGAAAAGGGTTTTGAAGAAGGCTGAAATCTGAATTAATGAATTGTTGTCCCAAAATTTCCACCCCTCTCTCTTTAAATAGTCTGCTGGAATTGCCTGGAATTTTCGGCGAAAATTGTGTAACATTTTCGCCGAAAATGTCTTTGAAAACGGCTGGGCATTTCTTCTAATATTTTCGGTGAAAACTCTCCAGGGTTTTCGCCGAAAACTCCTTCATAAATCCACTGTCAGCTTCCTAGACTCCACTGTTTGCACACGCCGAGAGTTTTCGGCGAGAACTATAAGGTTCTCGCCGAAAACATAAGTATGAAACTGTGCATTTTCTCCGATTTTGCAACGTCCATATCTCCTCCGTCCTAGCTCCGATTGACCTCCCGTTTGATCCTACGTGCTCCTTGTCACTAGTACTTCAATGCCAATACCTAAAATACAAAGAAAACACATCCAATAGACATGGAATTGGCCTCGAAGTGGCAACCGGGCAACAAAAGGACACTTTGCACAAAACTTCAATAAAAGCATATTAAGCATGGCATTTAAGGATCAAACAAGGGCATTTCATAGGATAATCGAAGGATTAAAATGCACTAAATATAGTCACATCAAATTCCCCTACGACTAAGCTTTGCTTGTCCTCAAGCAAATGAATTAGAAAACATCCAAGTTCACAAATGACAAGATCGGTCCATTGAGATTCAAGCAAAAACAATTCGGCTTAAACTGTTCCACGAACAAACTAAACCTACACATGCAAGAACGTCAACCAAACAAGTTAGCCCTCACTCTTTTCTGCACACTTCAAGTAGTGGTTGATTGGGACACAGCAAAAACCGACCATGACAACACCAACTCTAATCAAAAGGACTTGAACTCGGGAAATGAAACGGAATAGGCGGAGGTAAGGAAATTTTTGAAAGTGGTGAGTGATTTAGATGTGGCTATCGACTCGACTTCATCCGCTTCTAGATCCGCTCTTTACAAACTCGGGCATAGGATCAAGGGCTACATTTGAGAACTCTTTTTTCTTTCTTTTCCTTCTCTTTTCTACTTCATTTTTTTCTTCTTTCTTTTTTTTTTCTTACTGCATACTAGTGCTCGATCCAACATTTCACTTAGGTGTTGAACCGGCCTAGCTCACAGCTTTTGCCTTTGCTAGTGCTCAACCCGACACTTCACTTAGGTGCCGAGCTTGCCTAGCTTAGCTTTTCTTTTCTTTTCTTTTCTTTTGAGCATTAGCCACTTGATCCTTAACCCCTTACATCTTCCACACAAGATTTCGAATTGGATTCCGTCTAATCTCAGCCACAATCATGATGGACCAAAAAGTTCAAAAAGTTGAAGAAAATCATGGAAAAGGGAATGAAATTCTGATTGCCTTCATCATCCTAGACCGGTGTTATCCAGTGGTATAAAAACACATATCAAACCAATCAACCAACATACAAGAGTGATAAAATCTCTGTTCTGGCCTAGAGACTCATTTGATATTAGTGCTAAACATGCTGGTTATAGGTTCTAAGTGGGACAGTCTAAACATCATTGCGAAAGCTTGAAGTCAATTAAACACCAAAAGTCAGAACCGAATGCTTCTACAATAGAGGAATTTGACAACAATCAAGATCATGCAAATCAAGCAAATCATAGCATTATATCTCTACCACAAATAATCACACCAAACCTCAAACTCCCCTACGACTAACATGAGCATTGTCCTTAATGATCAAGAGAGAGAGGGTAAGGTGGAACGAAGTTACCGCGTTGGTAGAGAGGAGCATAGGAGGTAATAGAGGTGAAAGAGTTCCATGATGATCCTTGGTGAAGAGTGATCCCAATTGCTTGCCAAACCTTATTCAAAAAGAACTAAAACAACACAAAAACCTCAAACAAAAGTTAAATACGAAAAATTAAAGATAACATGGGGTGCCTCCCAAGAAGCACTTGGTTACCGTCTTAAGCTCGACGATACCTGTGTTATGGTTCCAACTTAGTACCTCCTTGATGTCAAGTAGCTTCTTCCATGATGAAGATCGAGCTCCAAGTAGCATCTTGGAGGAATGGTAGAATAGCCAATGCACATTGATGCTTGTATAGCACTTGAGACCTTGGGGTGGCTTGCTATCTTTGAGTGTCGAAGCTTGAGGAAGAAAGTATGGTAGGGAGCCTCCATTGAGATCCATCGTCTCCAAGTTGGTGATGCCAGTCAAAGAGCCTTCCGGTTCAAATATAGGCGGCTCCTCTTCCATTATCACCTTAGGGGAGGTTATGAAGCTTGTGTCCGTCTCTTGACACAAGTACTTCATGATCAAGCAAGAAGATTGAAGAGTACTCACAACCTTTGGTGGGACCTCAATAGGGTGGTGTTGTTCACTTTCGTGCTCCACTCTCGGTGCCACCTCTTCTTGAAGCGTCTCCAAATCATCTCTCACCTCCTCTAAAGGGTCATCATCCTCAAGTCTCCTTGGTTCTTCATACCCCACATCATCGTTACTTGGTGTGTTCTCGGGAAGAACATGTTCCTCAATCTCCTCCACTACCAACTCTTCTTCCATGTTAAGCTCCTCAGATTCACAAGTCTCATCTTCATCATCATAAACATGCTCCACAAGATTGGGATGTCGTTCATTCTCAAGAATCTTCGTGACGAGCTCTATGCTTTGGGATAAGCGGTTAACTCGGCTTGCATTATCCTCCGCAATTTGCAAGATCTCTAGCATGAAAGGAGATGGAAGAAGTTTCTCATGGCTCATGAACTCTTCTTTGGGAGACTCACCTTCTTCTTCTTTCATGACAAGCACTTCCGGTTCAAGGATGTCGGAGATGAGCTTCATACTTTGAGTTAAATGATCCAACCGAGCCGCATTATCTTCCGCAATTTGCAACATCTCCTCAATTGTGGGGGGAGATGGAGAGTGTTGTTCCTCCTCTAGAGCTTCCTTGATGAGCGTCACTCCTTGAGCTAAACGATTGAGTTGGTTCGCATTATCTTCCACAATCTTCAAAGCTTCCTCAAGCGTGGAAAGAGATGGAGGCGGTTCCTCATAGCTTACAAACTCCTCTCGAGGACGCTCACTTTCCTCCACCATCTTAAAGAGCTCCTCTAGCATAGAAGGCGGTGGAGAATGTTGTTCATGACTTGTGAAATCCTCATGATAATACTCCGGAAAAACTTGTTGTTAGGGTGGGGATGGATAGGGACATTGCTCATTCCACATGGGTGTTGAAGCTTGTTGTTCTTGATCCCACCATTGGCTATCTCCTTCACAAGTTCCTTGGTAGTAGTTGGATGGAGTAGGATGACCATAGTATGGGTTAGGAGATGGATTCCACCCTTGATAGGTACCATAACCATTACCTTCATTCCACGAGTTCATCTTACTTGCAACCTTGCTCCAATGAACTAAGTGAGGTAGAGAATAAATTGGTAGATAAGGAACCTACAAACACAACCAAGTAGTACAACAATGTGGGATAACAAAACCACAAAAACAACTACAAAAACAAATAACAAAGAAGCAAAACTAAAACGGAAGGAAGTGAATAGAATGGTCCACTACTAGATGCTTTCAAAGGATTGAGAAAGTCCCCGGCAACGGCGCCAAAAACTTGATAAGCAAGATTTAACTCACAACTAACAAGGTCGTATTCCACGAGGGCTCTCTCAAAAGCTTATACTCACACGGTTCATGGAAGGTCTATTCATTTAAAATAAGATTTGGTTTTGAAATAAGAACAAATGAAAACAAACATAAAGAAACCTAAACAAGAAAGCAAATCAAAAGGGTGCAAATCATAGGTAAAGGAGGTTAACTTGGAAAGATAGCTTCATCATGCTCAAGAGGAATAAATGCACAAACAAGCCAAACATGATCGAGGAATGCAATCGAATGACCATGCAAATCCCTAATATAGACTCAATGCACTCTCGTCGCACCAAATCCCTATCCTAGAACCACTCAACCTAGGCTCTCGCTCTCAAGCTAAGTGACTAAGGATGCATTAAAGGTGTTTGATGAAATGCCAAGCTACAAAACCCTCTCCTATGACTCTATGACCACTAGGCTAAACACCACACTCTCATGTCAATGTTCTAACACTAAGAAAATCATCCAAAGACTAATCAAAGTTCAATTGAATGAAAAACCTAATGCACACCAAGTGTTCGATAAAATGCACAAGTGAGAAATCATGCAACTATGGTTGAATTGAGATGATCTAATCTCTTAGAACACACTCCCTTCAACACTAGACCTACAATCCATGTAATTTAAGCACTCTCATGCATTACATTACAAATAATAGACCAATCAAGCCATAGCCATCAATGGAATTAACAACAAGTCATAGAGACCATCTTCTTACAATCCAAGATCAATCATGGCAAATTTATACAATTAACCTCTATCCTGGTACAACCATCTATCAATCCAAGAGAACCTAAGAAATCAGCCACACATGGCCAAGGAAACAAAAGAGAAAGAAAGAGAGATGATCACCAAGAACACCATGGCAATCCTCCTCTTGCAAGCTCCTCTCCAAGGTTGTGGGCTTCAATCCAAGCTCCTCTACTTTGATTTGCACCTTGCTCTAGGGTTGTGGAGGATTAGTTGATGAGGAGAAAGTGTTTGAGAAGTTGAGAGAAAAGGGTTTTGAAGAAGGCTGAAATCTGAATTAATGAATTGTTGTCCCAAAATTTCCACCCCTCTCTCTTTAAATAGTCTGCTGGAATTGCCTGGAATTTTCGGCGAAAATTGTGTAACATTTTCGCCGAAAATGTCTTTGAAAATGGCTGGGCATTTCTTCTAATATTTTCGGCGAAAACTCTCCAGGTTTTTCACCGAAAACTCCTTCATAAATCCACTGTCAGCTTCCTGGACTCCACTGTTTGCACACGCCGAGAGTTTTCGGCGAGAACTATAAGGTTCTCACCGAAAACTTAAGTATGAAACTGTGCATTTTTCTCAATTTTGCAACGTCCATATCTCTTCCGTCCTACCTCCGATTGACCTCCCGTTTGATCCTACGTGCTCCTTGTCACTAGTACTTCAATGCCAAGACCTGAAAATACAAAGAAAACACCTCCAATAGACATGGAATTGGCCTCAAAGTGGCAACCGGGCAACAAAAGGACACTTTGCACAAAACTTCAATAAAAGCATATTAAGCATGGAATTTAAGGATCAAACAAGGGCATTTCATAGGCTAATCGAAGGCTTAAAATGCACCAAATATAGTCACATCAAGAGGAGAGAAAACCTGATAGCTAGACCTAGTGAGATCAAACAAACCCTAGTATCTAGGAAAGCCCTAGTGATCATTCTCTACAAAGAGTGTTTAATTACTAACCTTAACACCTCTCTTCCTAGTGCTGTGTCTTCACTTTTGCAGGATTTTGAAGATGTATTTCCCAAGGAAATCCCTAGTGGACTGCCCCTGATCCGAGGCATAGAGCATCAAATTGACCTTGTGCAGGGAGCATCACTACCTAACAAGGCTGCCTACCGGACCAACCCGGAGGAGACTAAGGAAATCCAGCAACAAGTCGAAGAGCTGATGGACAAGGGTTATGTAAGGGAGAGCATGAGTCCATGTGCTGTTCCAGTCATCCTTGTGCCAAAGAAGGAAGGAACTTGGAGGATGTGTGTCGACTGCCGGGCAATCAATAACATCACAGTTAAGTACCCGACACCCCATCCCTAGGTTAGATGATATGCTTGATGAATTACATGGTTCAACAATCTTTTCTAAAATCGATTTAAGATCATGATATCACCAAATCTGAATGAAGGAAGGTGATGAATGGAAAACTGCCTTTAAAACTAAACTAGGTTTGTATGAATGGATGGTCATGCCTTTTGGATTGACTAATGCCCCTAGTACCTTCATGAGATTAATGAATCAAGTTCTTAGGCCTTTTATAGGGAAATTTGTGGTAGTTTATTTCGATGACATCCTAATCCACTCAAAAACCCTAGAGGATCACCTAGGCCACTTAAAATCCATCCTAGAAACCCTAAGACAAGAACAATTGTATGCAAACATGGAAAAGTGCACCTTTTGCACCGATCACCTTGTGTTTCTTGGCTTTGTTGTTAGCTCTATAGGGATTAGGGTTGATGAGGACAAGATTGAAGCCATCAAGTCCTGGCCTACCCCAAAGAACATCACGGATGTCCGAAGCTTCCGTGGACTTGCAAGCTTCTATAGAAGATTTGTAAGGGACTTTAGCACAATAGCTGCCCCTCTCACGGCTGTCATTAAGAAGAATGTTCCCTTCCATTGGGGAGCACCTCAAGAGGCAGCCTTTGAAGGATTCAAGAAGAAACTCACCAAAGCCCCATTGCTCAAACTGCCCGATTTCTCAAAACCTTTTGAAATCGACTGTGATGCTTCGGGAGTAGGAATTGGAGTTGTGTTGATGCAAGAAGGAAGACCTATTGCCTATTTTAGTGAGAAATTGAGTGGTGCAACCCTCAATTACCCCACCTACGACTAGGAACTGTATGCCCTGGTCCGATCCTTAAAGACTTGGCAACATTACTTATGGCCCAAGGAGTTAATAATCCGCACCGACCATGAGTCCCTCAAATATTTGAAGGCTCAAGATAAATTGAACAAGAGGCATGCATGGTGGGTGGAGTTCATTGAGTCTTTCCCTTATATCATCCACTACAAACAAGGTAAGGAGAATGTGGTAGTCGATGCCCTTTCTCGAAGGTATGGCCTAATCACTGCCTTGAGTTCTAAATTCATTGGTTTGGAGCATATCAAGGATTTATATGTGACTGACCCCGACTTTAAGGACATCTTTGAGTCTTGCTCACATGTTACCATAGGCAGAACGGGTACCTATTTAAAGGAGCCAAGCTATGCTACCCTAGCCATTCAAGCCGAACCCTAGTCATAAGAGAAGCTCATGGGGGAGATCTCATGGGACATTTTGGAGTTGCTAAAACCATAGCCTGCCTTAAGGAACACTTCTACTGGCCTAGAATGAGGAAAGAAGTTGAGAAGATCATCAACCAATGTGCCAAATGCCAACGAGCTAAGTCACACCTTCAACCCTTTGGTTTATATACTCCTTTGCCTATCCCTGAACACCCTTGGGTAGATATATCTATGGACTTTGTTCTAGGATTGCCCAAATCTAGGAGGGGTAAAGATTCAATTTTCGTGGTTGTAGATTGGTTTTCAAAAATGGCTCATTTTATTGCTTTTCATAAGGCTGATGATGCATCCCACATAGCTAACTTATTCTTTGGAGAAATAGTTAGACTTCATGGCATCCCTAAGACTATAGTTTTTGACCGAGACTCAAAATTCCTAAGTTACTTTTGGAAGACCTTGTGGGCTAAACTAGGTACCAAGCTTATGTTTTCCACCACCTGCCACCCTCAGACTGATGGCCAAACAGAAGTTGTCAACCGGTCACTATCCCAAATGCTTAGAGCCATCATCAAATCCAACCTTAGCACTTGGGAGGACTGTCTACCCCATGTAGAGTTTGCTTACAATCGATTTGTCCACTCAGCCACCCAATACTCACCTTTTGAATTAGTTTATGGTTTTAATCCTCTAACCCCATTGGATTTATCACCATTGCCTATACATGAGTTTCTAGATGCAGATGGACACACCAAGGCTGAGTATGTTCGAAAGCTTCACGAGAAGGCTAAAGCCAACATTGAAAGAAGGACAGCTCAATACCTAAGGAATGCAAACCGTGGAAGAAAGGAGAAAATTTTTCAACCTGGCGACCAAGTGTGGATTCACTTCAGGAAGGACAGGTTCCCTGAGCAAAGGAGATCTAAGTTGCTGCCAAGAGGAGATGGACCTTACACTGTCCTTGAAAGGATAAACAATAATGCTTATGTTTTAGACTTGCCCAACACCTATGGTGTAAGTGCTACTTTCAATGTTGATGACTTAACTCCTTTCTATGATGATGACTTTGCAGAAACAGATTTGAGGAAGAATCCTCCTCAAGAAGAGGGGAATGATGAACCCCCGGTGCCCTGGACCCGACCTGACCTGCCCTTGACCCGGAGCCAAGTGAAAGCTTTCAAGACACGGGTCACGGCCTTCATAGGAGATTGGAGTCGAGCCAAGCACGAGGAGCTGGACCAGAGGTTCACTAGAGAAGGATGCACGGTGCTGACCCTTGATGGCCGCCAGAAATCCTACATGGAAGACAAAGGCCGAAAGGGCACTGCCCAGGGCCCGGCGGATGTGGATGACCAAACCCTGCATCGGACAACCCTGATCAGCACTCACATTTTGGCGGACAAGATGATGCCAGAAGACTCAGGAGGCCAAAATACTTGGGAAGAACCTCGCTTGTCCGAGGTAATGTCAACAGAAGGCCGGAGCACCCCGGCATCACCAAAACCCTAGCACCGGGCCCGGAGCGCATGATGCTGAGCCGGTCAGCAGCGCCGAAGGACGCCACCCGACCACCCGGTCACCCAAAGCCCGCAGAAATTACGGAAATGCCACCGCACGCGTTCAAAGCCCTTTTCCTAGCTGCGGAAGGACTCCTGCCCGCGCCTGAATTGCCCGCCGACGTGCCCGAAGCCTTTTCCTAGTCCCACCCGGACAAGGAAAGCCGGTTTACCCTAATCTGCTCGGATTAGGGTTTTGCTGAATTTTTGCCGGTTTAGGAGTTTAATACTCGGACAACTTAGTTTATTTTAATAGTTTCTTCGGCCTATCTTTTAGGATTATTTTAGTTTTTCCTTTTTAGAGTTGGAACTGGCCTA
The DNA here is from genome assembly GCA_034768395.1 of Linum lewisii. Classification (NCBI taxonomy): domain Eukaryota; kingdom Viridiplantae; phylum Streptophyta; class Magnoliopsida; order Malpighiales; family Linaceae; genus Linum; species Linum lewisii. Next base: position 24,458,519 of record CM068303.1, on the reverse strand, counting down.
GGCCACCCTTGAGCTATAAATAGAGGCCTCGGCCATCATTGTAAGACAGATTATTGATTAATGAAAATTTCAGAACTTTGTTCTTTTTCCTTCAAGTCTTTGCTCGTTGTTGCTTAGCTTAAGGTTTTGGTTTATCATCAAAGGCAATCATCCTTTGTTTGTGGCACCAACTCGACCGAATACCTTGGGGTTCCTAAGTCAATACTTAGTGGATTTCAAGGGTTCTCCGCGGTTTCAAAGGTTAGGTTCTCGTGGGGCTGATAATATAGTTTTGGGTGTTGAGTCGATCCCTTCCTAGAGGAGGCGGTTCGTATCACGCGCCACCCGCCACTAGCACCTGGAAGGGAGCTACCAGCACCAGCCAACCCCCATGGAGACCCGGCCCCAACCGAGCCCAAGGCGGCAGGCGAAACCCTAGCCCCACCGCCAACCGGGTAACCCCAAGCACAGCCCCTACTGCACCAAGTACTAACCCTAGGCCTAGCGGCATTGTTTGTTTTAAATGTCAGGGCCGAGGACATGTGGCAAGGGACTGCCCCAACCAAAGGGTAATGGTGCTCAAGGAAGGAGAAGTCGTCATCGAAGATGAGGAAGAAGAAGCGAAGGAAGACAAAGAGGAAGACTCCGATAGTGGAGAAGAAGTAGAGGTTCAAGGCCTCGAAAAATTCATGGGGATGTTCGTGAAAGACCTAACCCTAGGTCCTAAGGCCTGGCGGGATGCCTTGGCCGAGCCTTACATCCCTGGCATCGGCTCGACTCCCGAGCAGCACCCGGCTAGCATTGGGTCAACCCCGAGTCAGCACCTGGTGCCCCACGGATCGGTACCCGAGCATCCACTGGCCAGCCTTCTACTGGTGCAAGAACAGCACCCGGACACACCTGGCCCCCGAGGGATACTGATGACACTCGAATTAACGTGATTATCAGCCTCATTTAAGCGACATTTCCTTACTTAAGACATGGTTTTTTGGGTAGAATAGCTAATATTCAATCAATTGCCCTATCTCGTGCCATTTAAGTTACTTTTGCCCGTTTCGGGTCTATTTGATGGTTTTCTAGTGTTTCTATGTTAGCATAGGTTTTTGCCGTCAAATAAGTAGCCAAGGACGTGTCTAAGGCATTGGAACCTCGAGGAACCACACTGGAATCGATCCAAGGAGTTAACCAAGTTGAACAAAACCCTACCCCGTTTTACACTGAAGTTTTCGCCGAAAACCCTTGGAGTTTTCGGTGAAAACACAAGCACAAATCGGTAGAGCTCACCAAGGCAAATTTTCAGCGAAAACACTAAGTTTTCACCGAGAACCCGGCGTCCGAAAATCACAGGAGAATTCAGCCGGCGATCAGTCAATTTACAAAGACATTTTCACCAAAAATCTCTTCACATTTTTGGCGAAAATCCTAGAGAAAAATCGGTGGTATTAGGGTTAAGTATAAATACTTAACCGGCGGCCCAAATAAAGAGATACTTTTGACAGAATCATAATTACCAACTAATACCAAAATTCTCAGAATTCTCAAGAGTTCGAGAGCAGATTTTAGAGTTCGAAGAGCCAGGAAGAGATCGTGACGCCATCCCCTTCATCTCGAAGACTCGGAGCTAGGATTGCAGTTTACCGGAAGATCGAAGTTCTGCCGGAGTCGTCTTAATTAGGGTTTTTAGATCCTTTTCTGTTCTTCCTCTGTTCAAGATGAACTCTATCATTGTCTTTGATTCTTTTGTGAAAAAATGAGTAGCTAAACTCTTAGAGCTTAGACTAGATGAACCTCAAGTGACCCAGGGCTTTAAAGATGTCACGGATCGGCGGTGATTAGATTTAAAGTTCAATCAGTTTCTCTTTCATGTTTGATTTGTTCTTCATTGTTCATGTTTCTTGTTTGGATTGATCACCTAGATTAGATTCTGCTTAAGCTAAGGATAGAAGCGAACGCTTGCCTTTCTTTAAAACATCAAATCGAACAATTAACCTAATCATTGGAGTGTGCCTTTCGTAGGAACCAGTTAGGGTTAATCCACTGCAAGAGTAATTCATAAATCATTAGTACTTGCACCAGTTAAGTTAAGTTGTTGCGAGAGGCGACCGTACCCGGGCGGCTAATTAATATTGGTAGCTAGATCGGATAGAGCGAACGTTCGCCAGTCTTAAACCTAAGGGTAAGTAGTTATGGTGGTGTCTTAGAATTGATTGAATGAGAATCGAAATCCACTGATCTGTTGATTGCCAGTGCTCTAGTGAACGAAGGGGGATTCAAAGTCTAAGCTTGTCTGTCATCTTTGTCTTAATCAACCAATCTTTCAATCTGTTTTTCAGTTTTAATTTTTAATTTCCGTGCATTTCTTAGAATTAGAAGTTGTGGAACTCACACCATGCACGAAGTGTTTAAACTTGAATAACTTTCCAGCTTCTTTGAGTAAACGATCATTAGAAGACCCGTGGAATACGATCTACCCTAGCTTTTAGCTTAGTAGTATTTGATTGAACCCGCACAACGATAGGTTCATCAAATTGGCGCCGTTGCCGGGGACTTCTTTTGATTGTTCGAAAGAAGAACTGGCATTTTATTCTTCTACCTTCCATCTTTCATTTTTCCATCCACTTCGATTTTACACTAGTTTTTGTTTGTTTCTGTTATTTGTAGGTTGTTCACAGGTGTATGCATCGCCGCCCTTGGAATCGCTCTCAAACCGACAAGGCTAAGAGCATAGAGAGACCAGGTAGTTCTGCTCCACCTCGACAATCACAGATTCCAAGGAGAGGCAGAATCAATCCACTTCCAACCGTCACTCCAATCAAGATCAAGGAACTGAAGGACAGTTCCTCATCTTCATCTTCACCGTCATATTCATCCGCTTCATACATCGAGTCACTTTCACCTCCTCCATCTCCTACCATGGATGATCAGTTACCACCACCAGGCGGTGATTTACCACCACCACCACCACCAGTAGCACAGAAGAGTCTAGCAGACTACAACAAGCCGAGCGCGACTAGCGTTCGATCTTCCATTGCCGTGCCGCGCGTTGAAGGAGATCCTGACTATGAGATCAAGATTCCATTCTTAACTATAATCTCTAGGGATCTACAGTTTGAAGGCAGGCCACTAGACAATCCGTGCACACATCTGGCGGATTTCCTTGATCTCTGCAGCACTTTCAAGAACGGAAATCTCGACAAGAACACTCTTTGCTTGAGAGCTTTCCCGTTCTCTCTGAAAGGCGCAGCTAAGAGGTGGCTTACTGGCAAATCACCTGGGTACTATACCGACTGGGATACTCTAGCTCAGGACTTCGTCGCAGAATACTTCCCTCCTGCCAGAACACAACCATCAAGGACAACATCGCCAGATTCTCCCAGAAGGAAGGCGTAAGCTTATATGAAACTTGGAATCAATTCAAAGAACTTCTCTACAATTATCCTCATCACGGTTTCGAGCAGAAGCAGTTAGCTGAAATCTTTGCTCGAGGTCTTCGAGAAGAATCTGCCAAGTGGGTCAATTCCCTAGCTGAAGGGGATTGCACTACGCTTACACCTGAAGCTGCTCTTCTTCATTTCACGAACTGTGCCTCCAAGTCAAGGAACTGGGAACGACAATCTGAAGGATCAAGGAGCAAGCTCGAAGCTACTATCAAGGCAGAAGTAGAGAAGCATCTGAAGAAGTCTACCACACCAATCAAGCCGCCAGTAGCTTCTGTCTATGTTGCTGATTGCGAATGGTGTGGAGCTTGTGCGCATAATGGAGGCCGATGCCAGAATTTTGGTAAGACAGAAGTCTGGTCTGCCGAAGAAGTCAATTTTGTTCAACAAGGCTTCAACAACAATCAGAACGGTTATGTTGGCTACCGCAACTTCAGACAACAGGGGAATTATCAAGACAGACCTCCCTACAATGCCGGTGCTAACAAGAACCAGAATAACTGACCAACTGGTCCAGCTCAAGATCAGAAGCCTAACCATCCGTCGGGAGGTGTCTATCAGCCGCCGCATCGCAATCCGAGTAACTATGGAACTGCTCCTGGCAATCGCCAGAATCAATATTTGAATAATACCTAAACAGGGCAGCAACATCAGAGGGAGAACAACGTCAGTGATCTTGACAAGAAGCTAAGTCAGATCATTACCAGACTTGATGATCACGACAGTCGGTTCAAGGCTCAAGCTCTCCTCAATCAAGAGCAGATCGCATCCGGTCAAAGAATTGAGTAGGCAGTAAACCACATCTCGAGCATGCTAGCATCTGGTCGACCATTTGGCCAACTTCCGAGCCAGACAGAGCCGAATCCGAGAAAGGAGCAAGCCAAGATGGTAACTGTTCAAGATGAACTCTATCTTTGTCTTTGATTCTTTTGTGAAAAACTTGAGTAGCTAAACTCTTAGAGCTTAGACTAGATGAACCCTAAGTAACCCAGGGCTTTAAAGCGCTCACGGATCGGCGGTGATTAGATTCAAAGTTCAATCAGTTTCTCTTTCATGTTTGATCTATTCTTCATTGTTCATGTTTCTTGTCTGGATTGATCACCTAGATTAGATTCTGGTTAACTAAGGTTAGAAGCGAAGCTCGCCTTACTTTAAAACATCAAATCAAACAATTAACCTAATCATTGGAGTGTGCCTTTCGTAGGAACCAGTTAGGGTTAATCCACTGCAAGAGTAATTCATAAATCATTAGTACTTGCACCAGTTAAGTTAAGTCGTTGCGAGAGGCGACCGTACCCGGGCGGCTAATTAATCTTGGTAGCTAGATCGGATAGAGCAAACATTCGCTAGTCTTAAACCTAAGGGTAAGGAGTTATGATGGTGTTTTAGAATTGATTGAATGAGAATCGAAATCCGCTGATCTGTTGATTGCCAATGCTCTGGTGAATCGAAGGGGATTCAAAGTCTAAGCTTGTTTGTCATCTTTGTCTTAATCAACCAATCTTTCAATCTGTTTTCAGTTTTAATTTTTAAATTCCGTGCATTTCTTAGAATTAGAAGTCGTGGAACTCACACCACGCACGAAGTGTTTAAACTTGAATAATTTTCCAGCTTCTTTGAGTAAACGATCATTAGAAGACCCGTGGAATACGATCTACCCTAGCTTTTAGCTTAGTAGTATTTGATTGAACCTACACAATGATAGGTTCATCAAATTGGCGCCGTTGCGAGGGACTCTTCTAATTGTTTGAAAGAAGAGTTGGCAAATTATTCTTCTACCTTTCCGCCTTACCATTTAATTTTCCTCCATATTTCCATGATTTACCTGGGTAGTGCTTCTTAGTTTTGATTATGCAGGATAACAGGTGCGATGACAAGTACCGAGAGTGGTACATCAATGAAACACCAAATATCAAATATTACCAAGAGATGTTACATCAACAACAACAACAAACGGCGAGAATTGACTCCCTCTTTGATAATATCGTTTCAATGCTACAAGGCCACCAAGAGATACACCAACAAGAGCATCGAAGAGGCGCTAGAGATAACTGATGACACTCGATTTGCCGTGATTATTAGCCCCATTTAAGCAACATTTCAAACCCTTTGATGCCATTTTGATGAGTACTTTGGTGCATTTGTCGTAACTTTGTGATTATCGGCTCCTAGTGCGTACATTGTCTATTTCTTGGCTATTTTTACCCTTTTTGTGAGCTTTTATGTTGAGCCCCAGGTTACCACATTATAGCGGACTCTCTCACGAGTCCAGTGCTTCAAACGGAGACCAAATCGGAGTTCAAATGGAGCGAGAATGATCAAAACAAGTTGGAGTGCTGCCCAACTCAAAACGCTGCGTTTTGGGGCTTACATGCCGTGTAAGCTAAATACACTGTGAGCTTAAACGCCGTGTAAGCTCCCCAGACGGGAAAATTCAGCCTTTTTTGACTTGTAAAGGGTTTCTAGGGTTATATATAGACTTTTTGAAGCCAGATTGAATATACACAAATTTTGGATGATTAGCCACGACCGGAGGGTCGATAGATAGAGTTTAGAGAGTTCGAAGATCCGTGGAGAGATCGTGATGTCATCCTTCCACCTCGGAGAGCTCGGAGCTTAATGTTGAAGATCCAGGAGATCGAAGCTTCACCGGAGTCGTCAGAATTAGGTTTTTCAGTTCTCATCTGTTCTTCCTCTGTATGATGATTTCCTTTGTTGCCTTTGATTCTTCTATTATCATTATGAGTAGCAGAACTTGTAGAGCTTAGATTAGATGAACCCTAAGTGACCCAGGGCTTTAAAACGGTCACAGATCGGTGATAATTAGATTCAAAGTTCAATCAGTTTCTCTTTGCATGGTTGTTTTGTTCTTCACTGTTTATGTTTCTTCTCTGGTTGATCGCCTAGATTAGGTTTTTGCAAGTTAGGGTTAGTTGCCAGATGTTGTCGCTAGACGTAGTCACTAGACAGTTCCCTGCTTTGGCGCTTAAACTTATCTTCCTTGATCACCTAGTTTAGATTCTTGTTAAGTTGAGGATAGAAGCAAACGCTCGCCTCTCTTTAGAACATCAATTCAACCAATTAACCTATTCATTGGAGTGTGCCTTTCTTAGGAACCAGTTAGGGTTAATCCACTGCAAGAGTAATTCATAAATCATTAGTATTTGCACCAGTTAAGTTAAGTCATTGCGAGAGGCAACCGTACCCGGACGGCTAATTAATCTTGGTAGCTAGATCGGATAGAGCGAACGTTCGCTAGTCTTAAACCTAAGGGTAAGGAGTTATGGTGTGTTTTAGAATTGATTGAATGAGAATCGAAATCTGCTGATCTGTTGATTGCCAATGCTCTGGTGAACGAAGGGGGATTCAAAGTCTAAGCTTGTCTGTCATCTTTGTCTTAATCAACCAATCTTTCAATCTGTTTTCAGTTTTAATTTTTAATTTCCGTGCATTTCTTAGAATTAGAAGTCATGGAACTCACACCACGCACGAAGTGTTTAAACTTGAATAACTTTCCAGCTTCTTTGAGTAAACAATCATTAGAAGACCCGTGGAATACGATCTACCCTAGCTTTTAGCTTAGTAGTATTTGATTGAACCCGCACAATGATAGGTTCATCAAATTGTTGATGACACTCGAATTAACGTGATTATCAGCCTCATTTAAGCGACATTTCCTTGCTTAAGACATGGTTTTTAGGGTAGAATAGCTAATATTCAATAAATTATCCTATCTCGTGCCATTTATGTTACTTTGGCCCGTTTCGGGTCTATTTGATGGTTTTCTAGTGTTTCTATGTTAGCATAGGTTTTTGCCGTCAAATAAGTAGCCAAGGACGTGTCTAAGGCGTTGGAACCTCGAGGAATCACACCGGAATCGATCCAAGGAGTCAACCAAGTCAAACAAAACCCTGGCCCATTTTACACTGAAGTTTTTGCCGAAAACCCTTGGAGTTTTCGGCGAAAACACAAGCACAAATCGGCAGAGCTCACTAAGGCAACTTTTTGGCGAAAACAGTAAGTTTTCACCGAGAACCCGGCGTCCAAAAATCACAGGAGAATTCAGCCGGTGATCAGTCAATTTACAAAGACATTTTCGCCAAAAATCTCTTCACATTTTCGGCAAAAATCCTAGAGAAAAACCGGTGGTATTAGGGTTAAGTATAAATACTTAACCGGCAGCCCAAATAAATGGAGATACTTTTGACAGAATCACAATTACCAACTAATACCAAAATTCTCAGAATTCTCAAGAGTTAGAGAGCAGAGTTTAGAGTTGGAAGAGCCAGGAAGAGATCGTGACGCCATCCCGTTCATCTCGAAGACTCGGAGCTAGGATTGCAGTTTACTGGAACATTGAAGTTCTGCCGGAGTCGTCTTAATTAGGTTTTTCAGATTTTTTTCTGTTCTTCCTTTGTTCAAGATGAACTCTGTCTTTGTGCTTGATTCTTTTGTGAAAAACATGAGTAGCTAAACTCTTAGAGCTTAGACTAGATGAAACCTAAGTGACCCAGGGCTTTAAAGCGGTTGCAGATCGACGGTGATTAGATTCAAAGTTCAATCAGTTTCTCTTTCATGTTTGATTTGTTCTTCATTGTTCATGTTTCTTGTCTGGATTGATCACTGATGACACTCGAATTAACGTGATTATCAGCCTCATTTAAGCGACATTTCATTGCTTGAGACACAGCTTTTAGGGTAGAATAATGAATATTCAATCAATTGCCCTATCTCGTGCCATTTGTGTTACCTTGGCCCGTTTCGGGTCTATTTGATGGTTTTCTAGCACTTTTATGTTAGCACAGGTTGTTGCCATCAAATACGGTAGCCAAGGACGTGTCGTAGACATTGGAACCCCAAAGAATCACACCAAAATCAACCGGAGAAATCACTCAAGTCAAAGAACTCCTGCCTCAGTTTACACATAGAGTTTCGGCGAAAACGCCTTTGGATTTTCGCCGAAAATGCAAGAAGGAATCCACTGTCCCAATCAAGAAGAATTTTTTGCCAAAAATCCTCTATTATTTTTGGCGAAAATATCAGAGGAAATCAGAAAATCTCGGGTAGGTTTAAATACAGAAATCGGAGGCTAATGAGAGGGGAATCACTAACGACTTACAACACACAATTAGACGGGAGAAAAATCCCGAGACTGGGAAAGAGAGAAACCGAGTAGATAGAGTTCGAGGAGCCAGGAACGGATCGTGACGCCATCCATCCATCTCGGAGAACCAGCGCTAGGAGTTAGAGATCCAGCAGATTGAAGCTGGCAGGAGTCATCGAAATTAGGTTTTACAGTTCTTCTCTGTCTTCCCTACCTGAGATGTATTCTTTGTTCTTCTTCGATTCTTCTATATTGAACATGAATAGCTAAACTCGTAGAGCTTAGATTAGATGAACCCTAAGTGACCCAGGGCTTAAAGCGGTAACGGATCGGCGGTGATTAGATTCAAAATTCATTCAGTTTCTCCTTCATGTTTGATTTGTTCTTCGTTCTTTGTGTTTCTTGTCTGGTTTGGCCACCTAGATTAGATTCTTGTTAAGCTAAGGATAGAAGTGAACGCTCGCCTTACTTTAAAACACCAAATCAAACAATTAACCTTATAATTGGAGTGTGCCTTTCGTAGGAACCGATTAGGGTTGATCCATTGCAAGAGTAACTCATTAATCATTATAATTTGCACCAGTTAGTTAAGTCATTGCGAGAGGTGACCGTACCCGGGCGGCTAATTAATTGTGGTAGCTAGATCGGATAGAGCGAACGTTCGCCAGTCTTAAACCTAAGGGTAAGGAGTTATGATGGTGTTTGTGAACTGAATGAGCTAGAATCGAAAATCGCTGGTCTGTTGACTGCTGTTGCTCTGGTAATCTATGGGGGATTCGAAGTCTAAGCTTGTCTATCATCTTTCTAGTCAATCAATCAATCTTCACTATTCCTTTGCTTTAATTTCATTTCAATTTATCTTTACATTTTGGTATAGAAGTCGTGGAACTCACACCACGCACAACGTGTTTAACCTTGAATTAAATTGCCACCATCTTTGAGTAAGGAAGTAGAGGAAACCCCTGGAATACAATCTACCCTAGCTTCGCAGCTTGGTATTTATTTGATCAACCGCTATTCTGCAGCTCATCAAATTGGCGCCATTGCCGGGGACCTCTTCTATTTTGTTAAGAGTTGGCATTTTTATTCTTCTACCTTTCCACCTTTCATTTCCATCACACTTCGATTTTACACCGGTTGTGTTTGTTTTTGTCTCTTGCAGATCATAGCAGGTACAGAATCGAATTACTTCCGTTCCATCTTCCCCTTCCGCAATGGATACTCCTAAGAGTGTTGCGGACTACAGTAAGCCGCGTGCATCTACCTTTCGGTCACCCATCACAGTGCTCTCTAATGACGACGATCCTGACTATGAGATGAAGATTCCTCTCCTAGAACTAATCTCTAGGGACGTACAATTCGAAGGAAGGCCAAATGGCAACCCCTGCACACATATAGATGACTTTCTAGCTGTCTGTGAAACTTTCAAGTCTGGGAACCTCAACAAGAACGCTTTATGTCTCCGAGCTTTTCCGTTTTCTCTCAAAGGTGCAGCTAAACAGTGGCTTGGAAGCAAACCGCCAGGTCACTACACTGACTGGGAGACATTAGCTCAAGATTTTGTTGAGGAATACTTTCCTCCCGCAAGGACAACTGCTTATAAAGACCGCATCTCCAGGTTCACCCAGAGAGAAGATGCAAGCCTGTATGACACTTGGAATGAATTCCAATCCCTTTTCTTCAACTGCCCTCACCATGGGTATGAACAAAGACAACTGGCTGAATTCTTTGCTCGTGGTATGTGCGAAGAATCTTCAAAGTGGGTCAACTCCCTAGCTGGCGGAGGTTGCACCGCCCTTACTCCTCATGATGCTCTTCTGCATTTTGCTAGCTGTGCTTCAAAGTCTAGAAACTGGGAGAGACAAAGAGAAGGAACCAAAAGTCAGAGTCATATGAGTGTTGCAGAGCAGATCAAAGCAGAAGTTCACAAACATCTACAAGCAGCCGGTATCCCTCTCGATCCCCCGTCAGCCACCACCTTTTTGGTTGACTGTGGATGGTGTGGATCCTGTGCTCATAACGGTGGAAGCTGCCTCAACTTCGGTACAACAGAAGTCTGGTCTACAGAAGAGATAAACTTCATTGATCAAGGCTTCGCCAACAATCAGAAAGGCTATGCCGGTTACAGAAACTATGTGCCACGGAACCAGAGCAACCGGTTAGTAGATCCTTATCAGAGACCTCCAGGATTTATTGGAGGACAACACCAGTTTCAAGCAAAGCCGTACTACAGTAGAGACATAGACTATGAGAAGAAGTTTGATCAGATCATGAGCCGACTTGACGACCATGACATTCAGTTAAAAGCTCAAGCCGCACTCAATCAAGGACAGAGAGCTCAAAGCCAACGAATAGAGGATGCAATAAGCAACATGACTAAACTTTTTACTAGCAATCCTCTCCTCAATCCAGTAGCATTTCAAGCAGACTCCGGTGCAAAGAGCGAACACGCTCAAACTATTACCACCAGGAGCGGCAAACAAACAACTGATCCAAAGGCTCTGGAACCTAACATGATACCAGATACTAGTGCTGCCATGGATATGCCAGAGATTGAAGATATCACAGAAGAGGAAGAAGAGGTAGCACCAACTCCTCCTCCCAAGGCAGCTCCTGAGACTGTCTTGGCGCCATATGTACCTCGGATCCCCTTCCCAAAAGCAACAAGGAGCAAAGCTAATGATCACGACACTCAGTATAAGAAGTGGTACAATGTTCTTAAGACTACAGAGATCAAGATACAAGTGACGGAAGCTGTAGAGATTATACCACCGCTTGGGAAGTTCTTTAAAGACCTAGTGAAGAAAGTGAAGAACGGAGAGGCATACTCTGTCACGCTTACTAATGAATGCGCCTCTCTATTCGGTGTGCCATCTCCCATGCGACAGCCGCCACCACCCCCAGCTAAGTGTTGTGATCCCGGTCCTTTTACATTATCGTGCATTATTAATGGCATTAAAATTGATCGCAGTCTGGTTGATTCGGGTGCTTCTATTAATGTTATGCCTGTTTATCTATATGAAAAGCTGAACCTAGGGCAATTAAAACCAATTAATCTGCATCTCGTGTTAGCCGATAGGTCTATCAAACTACCTAAGGGTATAATAGAAGATGTAGCTGTTTGCTGTGGTCCATTTACTATAATTGCAGATTTCGTTGTTTTAGATACTCGCGAGTCAGACGGAACACTTATCCTAGGTCGACCTTTCTTAGCAACTGCTGGTGTAAATATTAACTGTAAACAAGGCCTGTTAACTTTGAGTGTAGGACAGGAGAATGTTGCATTCCGCATTAAAGATAGCATGAGATACTCTATTGCACAAGATGATAACTGTTATACTGTTGATCCCCTAGAGTTGGCTTCGGCCAACTTCTTTACTAATGCCTTATCTAGTGATCCACTAGAGTTATGTTTGATTCAGGGATTGACAGTGCATTAGAAGACCCAGAGCAGCGCCAATGGCAAGATGCGTTGGACGAGCAGAAGGCGCCATTCACACCCATTCATGCGCCTCCACACATCGAACCAGCATCGAGTCGGATTACTACCTCATATGAGAATCCACCAGAACTTACTTTGAAGGAGCTGCCTGACCACCTGGAATACGCATTCCTAGGAAAGGACTGCCAGTTACCAGTTATCATCAACTCGAATTTATCTCCTGAGTAGAAAGAGCAACTAATCAGGCTACTCAAGAAGCATGTTCGAGCTATTGCCTGGCAGTTGGCAGACATCAGAGGCATCTCTGAAACCTTCTGCAAACATCGAATAGTAGTTGATGAAGAATTCAAACCAGTCAGACAGCCTCAACGCTGACTTAACTCTCTGATGCAGGAAGTTGTGAAGAAAGAAGTCCTTAAGCTTTTAGATGCCGGTATCATCTATCCTATTGCCGACAGCCCTTAGGTTAGTCCGACCCAAGTCGTCCCGAAGAAAGGAGGAATCCCAGTCCTCCCTAATCCGAAGGGTGAACTCATTCCTACCCGCACAGTTACCGGATGGAGAGTCTGCATCGATTATCGACGACTCAATGATGCCACCAAGAAGGATCACTTCCCACTGCCATTCATTGATGAGATGCTTGAATGATTGGCTGGTCATGAATACTACTACTTCTTAGACAGGATGTTCGGTTACTTCCAGATCCCCATCGAGCTTGATGATCAAGTGAAGACGACCTTCACCTGCCCGTTTGGTACGTTTGCTTATCGTCGTATTCCTTTTGGTTTATGTAACGCTCATGCTACCTTTCAGAGATGTATGCTTGCTATATTTGGATATCTGGTAGAAAATGTGGTGGAGGTATTCATGGATGACTTCTCTGTCTATGGAGATTCGTTTTCAAAATGCCTGGCTAACCTGGATAAGGTGCAGGCCCGTTGTGAGGAAACCAACCTAGCTCTTAGTTGGGAAAAGTGTCACTTCATGGTCACCAAAGGCATTGTTCTGGGCCACAGGATCTCTAAGACCGGTATAGAAGTCGATCGTGCCAAGCTTGAAACCATTGCCAGGCTACCACCACCGAGCTCGGTTAAGACAGTGCGAAGTTTCCTCGGTCATGCCGGATTCTACCGGAGGTTCATCAGAGATTTCTCCAAGATCACTCTTCCAATGACGAAGCTTCTTGAGAAAGATGTTCCTTTCATTTTTGATAACGCCTGTCTTCAAGCCTTTGAAACCTTGAAGACTCAACTCACCACCGCACCGATTCTTACAGCACCGGATTGGAATCTTCCATTCGAGATTATGTGCGATGCTAGCGACTTCGCCGTTGGCGCGGTTCTTGGTCAGAGAAAGGAAAAGAGATTTCATCCTATCTACTTTGCTAGCAAGACACTCAATGACGCTCAGAGAAACTACACTACTACGGAGAAAGAGCTTCTGGCCATCGTCTTCTCCTTTGACAAATTCAGACAGTACCTGGTTCTCTCACATACAATTGTCTACACAGATCATGCTGCTCTGCGCCATCTATTAGCCAAACAGGACTCAAAGCCACGTCTCATCCGATGGATCCTTCTTCTCCAAGAATTCGATATAGAGATTAAAGACAAGAAGGGAGCGGAGAACTTAGCAACGGATCATCTTTCTCGCCTCGAGGAATCATAGATAGGTAAGTCTACTACCCCTATCAATGATTCTTTCCCTGACGAGCTGTTGCGTGTTGAAACGTATGAACAGGTTAACAGCATAGCTATTGAGCCCTGGGCAATCCCTCATGCTCAAGATCTGAGTAATGCAACCAACTCGGAAGAACCATGGTATGCAATCCTGGCTAATTACCTCTCTCACGGCATTGTACCTCCTGAGCTGGATTTCAATGCACGCAAGAAGCTCTTCAAAGAAGCCAAGTCATACTTCTGGGATGAGCCTTTCTTATACCGCATTAGTACTGACGGGATGATCCGGAGATGTGTTTCTTACATCGAAGCAGCTGACATCATACGTAAATGCCATGAAGGGCAGTTCGGAGGACACTTTGGCGGAAACCGCACAGCCAGAAAGGTGCTCGAAACAGGTTTTTACTGGCCCTCAATCTTTAGTGATTGTGATGTTTTTGCTCGTCGTTGCGATGCGTGCCAGCGATCAGGTAACATCTCTAACCGTAATGAGATGCCCCAAATTGTTTCTTTAACTGTTAAAATCTTTGATGTTTGGGGAATTGATTTTATGGGTCCGTTCACACCCTCCAACGGAAACAAGTACATTCTTGTAGTCGTTGATTATGTTTCTAAGTGGGCTGAAGCTGAAGCTCTACCCACTAATGATTCAAGAGTGGTGGGTCGGTTCCTTACCCATCTTTTCACGCGTTTTGGTTCACCGCGCTTCATCATAAGCGATAGGGGTACCCACTTCCACGGACAATTCGACCGGGTGTGCAAACGCTTTGGCGTCACCCACCGTATGTCCACTGCTTACCATCCTCAAGCGAATGGTCAAGCGGAAGTGAGAAACCGTGAGCTCAAGAAGATTCTTGATAGGACAGTTGGCCGGTCCCGCAAGGATTGGTCATCCAAGCTCAATGATGCCTTATGGGCTTATTGAACTGCCTACAAGACTCCCATCGGTACCTCACCGTATCAGCTGGTCTATGGCAAGGCATGTCATTTGCCAGTTGAGCTTGAGCACAAGGCATTTTGGGCTAATAAAGAGTTGAATATGAGCTATGCAGTACAGGTAATAACGGCCACAACCAGATCACTAAGCTTGAGGAACACCGACTCCACGCATATGAGAGCACAAAGTTATACAATGAGCGCACGAAGAAAAATCATGACTCTCAATTGAAGACGATCAAACAGTTCTATCCCGGAGAAGAAGTCCTCTTATATAACTCTCGATTAAAGCTCTTCCCGGGTAAACTAAAATCTCGTTGGTCCGGCCCTTATACCGTGGTGCGTCAGACATCTTTAGGCAGTGTCCTCATCAAATTGCATGATCAAGTGCCGTTTATGGTCACCGGGCATATGCTTAAGAAGTATCTGCAAGGATTAGTTGTCTCATCCATAGACGTGCACTACTTTGCTTTGGAATCATGACACGAATCCAGGTATCGTCTGGCTCACGGACGTTAAACAAGAGCGCTTCGTGGGAGGCAACCCACGGCTGGAGTCAGTCTTTTTCATTTTGAGTCGTTTTGTTTTAAAACCTCTCTACAAAAAAAAAAACTACCGACCATTTTCAAGATTATTTTGGCGAAAATTCACCCATATTTTCACCGAAAATTCCTGTTTAAAACCGACCTGTTTCTCCTGTTTCAACTTCTCGACCAAAAACTCCCTCACTTTTCGCCGAACCGGATTTTGATTATCAAAGTTATTTTCACCGAAAATCTTTTGTCTTCCGCCGACTATTTATACGGGTTTCGCCTTCTGATTTTCGCCCCCCCCCCCATCCGAAAACTTCACTCAAACAAAAGAATCAAAACAAAAACTCACTCAAACAAGAAAATCAAAAATTCTCTCTCCCGACAACCGACCGCTCATCGCCGCCGACCAGCCCGCCGCCCCCTTCTTCCTTGCCTAGCCTCGGTTCAAACCCTAGAATCGGAGCTTTTCGGCTCCGGCTCCTCCCGACCTTCTTTTCAAACTCTTTTCAACATTTTCCTGGATTTCCAATCATTTTCTCGAGTCATGTCTTCACGGTTAGTTGTTCAGCCCTTGATTGTGAATCTTTTGGCTTTTTGACTTTCGGTTTTCGGCATGGTTGACTTTGGTTGACTTTTTGGTTCTCCCTTGATTTTCATGATTGTTATGTCGGTGTCAATTGGCTAGGTTCTGGCAATTCTTTGTGACTTTTTACGGCTCGTGAATTGTTGTTTGTGCGATCGTGTTCATGAATCATTCCATTCCTCATGCTTGCGTAATTGATTGACAGTTCTTTGCTGCTATATCTCGATTCGGTGGTCTCTCAGTTAATTTGCTTGCCCCACTTGTCAACTTAAGTGTGGGGTAGGATTCTTGTCATCTAATGCTGGTCTTCCCTGAGTTTTGTTTTACAGGGCTCCCAAACGTTTTAAGACCACCAGTGCAGATAGGGCACAGCGATCCTCGACTCGGCAGAACAGGGCTCAATCCTCCCGACCACCCGCACCGGCTGCGCAGACATCGACGGCTGTGACCATTGTCCCCGAAGATGCACCGACCCCTGTGACTCCTATCTCAAATGTTCCTGCACCTGCTACTGGGGCCCTACATCCTTTCATTGCTGCACTGGAGCCGCACCAGCTAGAGGTCTTTCAGAAGATCAAAGACATTCCACCGGCTAAAGTGGCAGTTCTTTCTCTAGACAGTCTCAAGGTGCACAATCCGTCTTGGCACTCGACCGTCGACACCGCCCTTCATAAAGTCGGTTTACGAGTGCTGACCGCTCATGGTTCCCCCTACCCGCTTGTCGCTCTTCAAGAGTTCTGGAGTTCGTTCCGGCGCCTCACCCCAAAGCCCATACGTGAGTAGAAGTTCATATCATTTCGCCTCGGTGGTGTTCTTCACGAGAAGTCCATGCTCGAGTTAGGCCACCTGCTGGATCCGCACGCGAACCTCAATACAACATCCGCTGGCTTCAAGGACACATACTCCATCACAGTGTGCTCCTTACCCAGACGTGTGGAGATGGGCCTCCTGCGAAGATGAGATCTCACCTATCGTCAACCCCACGGTCGTTGACATCTTTCACCCTATTCTTAAATGCTTGCATTGTGTTTGGGTGCAATCTCTGTGTTATTGCAGCAAGACGAGCCGTCACCATGTTTCTTTGGAGGAGCTCGTATTATTCCGTGCTGTAGATGAGGATGCCAACCTGCATCCCGGATGGTGGCTTGCACGATTCTTTCACAAGCGCACCACCGCCAAGAAGCTTCCTTCTGAGCTTCTAGGCGGACCTTTCATTTCAATTCTGATCGACAATCTCCAGCTCAGTGACAAATGGGGCCCCGACATTCCTCGTGTCCCGGTGGAGCATATATGTGTTGTACTCGCCATCGCTCCCTCACCGCACTCCCCAGACAGTTGAACGGCCGCCGTCGCGTGCGCTAATCACCGCTGAGATGAATGAGAGGCTGGAGCATATTGAGAATGGCAGCTAGACTACTCGGCTGGTTCGCTGCAATGGCAGAAAGGAGACCCAGAACGAGCGATGGACCATCCTTCAGCAGTTCATGGCCGACCAGTCAGCCAGGCACAAGGAAGAGCTCGCATGGCGACAGCAGATGGAGCAGCGGTTTGGCTTTACAACCATCACCACCTCGCCTCCACCCCCTCCCGCGGAACAGTGATCAGGTTATTTCTACCCTTTCCGTTTCTTTTCTTTCTTCTTTTCGGATCCCGATCCAATTTTATTCTGTGTGGATCTGGGGCACTTGTTTTGGTATCCTTTTGATCTTTTGTTGTTTGTGTTTTGTAGGATATTGGGTAGCTACTCTACTCCGCTCTAACCACTCCGCGTTCATCCACTGCACCGCCCTTCACCCTCCAGGTTCTTGGTATCTCTCTACTTTCGTTTAAGTCCTATGAGGACACAGAACAGTCTAAGTGTGGGGTAGGATGTTAGAGAACCATGCATGATCTTGATTGCCTATATATTTGTGTGCCTTGTGATTCCTTTCCAGTCTCTCTAGCAATAGAATGGCTCAGTTCTTGATTTTTGATGTTAAGCTGTTATTCAAACCTTCATAATGATGCTTAGACTGCTTAACCTAGAACTTGAGAACCAACGTGTATACTGTGATGCTAAACTGCCTGGTCAGAACAGAATTTTAAAGATCACACTTGTAGTTTGTCGCCTTGATTACATGATAATGATTGAATCCGACTAGCAAACCAACTGTGAGCTTTTGATCCATTGCACGTAACTTGCAATTTCAGTTCTTTTTGAGTGGTTTTCTGTTTACTTGAATGAGTTAGAATTTGCATGAGACCTACTCGAAACCACACGATAACACGAGTTCTAGAATGATAGGGGCACCTAAATTCAGCTACTAAGCCAGATAGCCTACCTAACGATAAATCCATTAGGTGTAGACCCTTGAGTTTGGCCTGTTGTTTCGGTTTGATAATACATTACAGCCATTTCCCATTCTTTCATTTCCCCCGTTGATCCCCTGTGGTTGTAGTTCTAGATTGACCTACCGGAATTCGGTTTGTGGTAACCTGCCTATAGCCATTAAACAGGTGGTCTTAGCTAATATGTCCATACGTGTAAACCCCTTTAGCAACTAAAAGAAAAAAAAATAATTGAAAAAAATAAGAAAAAAAAATTTTCGAAAAAAAACAGAAAAAGAGAAAAGTTTCAAAAGTTTTTAGTTCAATAAAACGTTCTTCTCCCTACATATGGAAGAACGAAGTCAAAAGAAAAGTCAAAAAAAAATTGTGTAAAGAAAAATAATAAAGTGCTAGGTTGCTTGAGGGTATCATAGGACGAGCGTACACTATTCCACCCGTGTTTGGTTAGACGGTAGGAAGCCATAGGCTAGATTCGAGGGAAGTTAGTCGAAAGATACACCACACCAAAGCAATCATCATACATTCCCATCATCCATCTCATTATAAACCCTTGTAGTGTAGAATTCGTTACAGTCCTAGCAGGGAAGTCCTTCTTGACTAGATACTCGTGTTGTCATAGTGGTGGAGATGTGGTTGAATTGCAAACCTATGACAGAATTTAGTAACAGAAAATGATCGAGAGCATAAACACGTCCTTAAACACAGAGAGTGAGAGTTCCCATTGTACTAAATATTTCCTTTGTGAGGAGTGTGGTCGGTCAGGTCAAATTCGTGCATAATTGGCTGCGATTACTTGTTGTGTGCAGCTTATTAGTGAGACCAGGTTGTTTGGTTGATCTGTATGCATGTTAGGTTTCTTGTTCTAGGATCTATTGGTCTAATAATTCATTGTGTTTGATTGAGCTCCAATTTAATCGATCTTATCAATTGTGAATTTGAGCATTTCTATTCAGTTTGCTTGAGGACAAGCAAAAGCTTAAGTGTGGGGTATTTTGATGACACTCGAATTAACGTGATTATCAGCCTCATTTAAGCGACATTTCATTGCTTGAGACACAGCTTTTAGGGTAGAATAACGAATATTCAATTAATTGCCCTATCTCGTGCCATTTGTGTTACCTTGGCCCGTTTCGGGTCTATTTCATGGTTTTCTAGCACTTTTATGTTAGCACAGGTTGTTGCCATCAAATACGGTAGCCAAGGACGTGTCTTAGACATTAGAACCCGAAGAATCACACCGAAATCAACCGGAGAAATCACTCAAGTCAAAGAACTCCTGCCTCAGTTTACACATAGAGTTTCGGCGAAAACACCTTTGGATTTTCGCCGAAAATGCCAGAAGGAATCCACTATCCCGATCAAGAAGAAGTTTTCGCCGAAAATCCTCTATTATTTTCGGTGAAAATATCAGAGGAAATTAGAAAATCTCGGGTAGGTTTAAATACAGAAATCAGAGGCTAATGAGAGGGGAATCACTGACGACTTACAACACACAATTAGACGGGAGAAAATCCCGAGACTGGGAAAGAGAGAAACCGAGTAGATAGTGTTCGAGGAGCCAAGAACGGATCGTGACGCCATCCATCCATCTCGGAGAACCAGCGCTAGGAGTTAGAGATCCAGCAGATTGAAGCTGGCAGGAGTCATCGAAATTAGGTTTTACAGTTCTTCTCTGTCTTCCCTACCTGAGATGTATTCTTTGTTCTTCTTCGATTCTTCTGTATTGAACATGAATAGCTAAACTTGTAGAGCTTATATTAGATGAACCCTAAGTGACCCAGGGATTAAAGCGGTCATAGATCGGCGTGTGATTAGATTCGAAATTCATTCAGTTTCTCCTTCATGTTTGATTTGTTCTTCGTTCTTTGTGTTTCTTGTCTGGTTTGGCCACCTAGATTAGATTCTTGTTAAGCTAAGGATAGAAGCGAACGCTCGCCTTACTTTAAAACTTAAAATCAAACAATTAACCTTATAATTGGAGTGTGCCTTTCGTAGGAACCGATTAGGGTTGATCCATTGCAAGAGTAACTCATTAATCATTAGAATTTGCACCAGTTAGTTAAGTCGTTGCGAGAGGCGACCGTACCCGGGTGGCTAATTAATCATGGTAGCTAGATCGGATAGAGCGAACGTTCGCCAGTCTTAAACCTAAGGGTAAGGAGTTATGATGGTGTCTGTGAACTGAATGAGCTAGAATCGAAAATCGCTGGTATGTTGACTGCTGTTGCTCTGGTAATCTAAGGGGGATACGAAGTCTAAGCTTGTCTATCATCTTTCTAGTCAATCAATCAATCTTCACTATTCCTTCGCTTTAATTTCATTTCAATTTATCTTTGCATTTTAGTATAGAAGTCATGGAACTCACACCACGCACAATGTGTTTAACCTTGAATTAAATTGCCAACATCTTTGAGTAAGGAAGTAGAGGAAACCCCAGGAATACGATCTACCCTAGCTTCGCAGCTTGGTAGTTATTTGATCAACCGCTATCCTGCAGCTCATCAATCACCTAGATTAGATTATGGTTAAGCTAAGGATAGAAGCGAACGCTCACCTTACATTAAAACATCAAATCGAACAATTAACCTAATCATTGGAGTGTGCCTTTCGTAGGAACCAGTTAGGGTTAATCCACTGCAACAGTAATTCATAAATCATTAGTACTTGCACCAGTTAAGTTAAGTCGTTGCGAGAGGCGACCGTACCCGGGTGGCTAATTAATCTTGGTAGCTAGATTGGATAGAGCGAACGTTCGCCAGTCTTAAACCTAAGAGTAAGGAGTTATGGTGGTGTCTTAGAATTGATTGAATGAGAATCGAAATCCGCTGATCTGTTGATTGCCAATGCTCTGGTGAACGAAGGGGGATTCAAAGTCTAAGCTTGTCTGTCATCTTTGTCTTAATCAACCAATCTTTCAATTTTTAATTTCTGTGCATTTCTTAGAATTAGAAGTCGTGGAACTCACACCACGCACGAAGTGTTTAAACTTGAATAACTTTCCAGCTTCTTTGAGTAAACGATCATTAGAAGACCCGTGGAATACGATCTACCCTAGCTTTTAGCTTAGTAGTATTTGATTGAACCCGCACAACGATAGGTTCATCAAATTATTGATGACACTCGAATTAACGTGATTATCAGCCTCATTTAAGCGACATTTCCTTGCTTAAGATATGGTTTTTAGGGTAGAATAGCTAATATTCAATCAATTGCCCTATCTCGTGCCATTTGTGTTACTTTGGCCCGTTTCGAGTCTATTTGATGGTTTTCTAGTGTTTCTATGTTAGCACAGGTTTTTGCCGTCAAATAAGTAGCTAAGGACGTGTCTAAGGCGTTGGAACCTCGAGGAATCGCACTGAAATCGATCCAAGGACTCAACCAAGTCGAAGAAAACCCTGCCTCGTTTTACAATGAAGTTTTCGCCGAAAACCCTTGGAGTTTTCAGTGAAAACACAAGCACAAATCGGCAGAGCTCACCAAGGCAACTTTTCGGCGAAAACACTAAGTTTTCACCGAGAACCCGGTTGTAACACCCATCCCAAACCGACTCGAGTTCACCCGTGGTCGAACCGGTTTGAGTGCTACTTGAAAAACCAGCTTTAAAAGAAAAGAGTAAAACGCAGCGGAAACAGAAACAACTCTCAAATACAAGTTCCAAATGAAGGAGGCCTCCACGTAATAAAACCAAAATACAACTGAAATCCGAAATCCGATCACAACCGATCACAAAATCTCAAAACGATTACAAATCTTCCAACCCAAAAGTGTCAACTGAAAACTAAATTTAAAACAATGGTCACTCCACAATAGCTTCCTAATTCTTCACTTCACAACTCCAACCTGCAACTCCTCCGAACTCAACCGAACACCTGAAAAGAGAAACTGGGGGGGGATCAGCTTCCTAATGAAACTGAGTGAACCCACTGGGTCTACCTATGCGCCGAACCTAGCCTAGGAGCAATCCCAACTCCACACACACATCAAGCAACGGAATCTGACACAGCCAGCTCATTTTAATTCCTAACATGATACTAGGCGATCACATAAGCTCAATATCAAATCAACCTCCACAATCCATGATAACAATAGTACACAAGAAATCAACATGCATAAGATCAACATCATACCAGAACTAGTTCTTCATAACAACAAAGATCCTCACTCCTACGGTTCACCATTGACTCACATATATACGATTTAGCATTGCTTCACAAAGAAGCAGTTTAGCATCACAAGACAAGTTACCATCAAGCACACACATGTATACCTCTTCATACACATTCGCACATTCACACATACGCTGCATTTCCTCTTTCAATTATCTAAGTGATCTCACAGGTGCACTCCCCAAATCAACACCCACCACTCATAATCTCGACCATATAACCCAAATCATCAATTCACAAATACAACGATATAACCAAGATCATGAAGCACACAGATCAACCTTACATCACAATACATCTCAACTCCTTACTAACAGCACTTCCACTCACACATCGACCACCACTCACATTGCACAGATTCACAATTACCTACAACGTCAATCATAGACCATTCAACCTCTAACTCACATCTCAGCATGACAACATGATTCACAACACATCACAAGGCAATTCACAAACACGTCCGAACACACATCATACAGAAAGCACACATGCATCTCAATTCCATTATCTATGTGAGTTCATTAGGCGCCATAAGGAGTTGTTCCCCCGCTACCCCGCCGGCCTGACGCACCTCCCTACCGCATGGGAGGTCCTCGTGCTCCCCTACCGCATGGGGAACACTTCACAATTTCCACAATTCCACAATACCACAATACCACTCCCCGTCGGGAGACTAATCTACCAGTCCGTCGGTAGGCCCTAACCACCAGTCCGTTGGTGGGTGAAACACAATTGGGGTAACGTTGGCTCCTTCCAGTTCTATCATTTTAATTCCATTTACCCAATTCCATTGGATCAACTCCACTTTGCAAAACCACTACTCAAATTACACATCACAAATCCACACCATAAATCCACATCACAAATCCACACCACAAATTGACACCACAAATCCACATCACAAATCAACACCATGATTCCACCCACAAATCCATGTTCTAGTCCCAAACACCAATTCTATGTTCCAATTCCAGGACATAATTCTAGTCTAACCACAACCGGCAATAATAGATACAATCATAGAATTCATCGCATCCAACCCCATCTCATCTCACATTTCTAGACCAAATACATTAGCTATCATCTTATATCCCAATCCCCACATCACACATAGATCAGCACAATCATCATACGTCAATCACAAGACAGTTATTCAGTTTTACTCTCATAGGTTCATGCAAGACCTACTTCTGTTCTAAGTCTATCAAACTCCGCACTCCCATTTCTAGCCACCTAGTCAACTATACACTCACACAAGTCAACCATACAATCACACAAGTCAACCAACACCACATAACCATAACAATCAAGACAACATCAATTTACCATTTCAACTCTCCTATTGAGTGTTACTAGATTAAACCACATAATCTATCTAGTTCACATATTTCATCTAACATGATTCCTAGCCCCAATTCGACCAATTCTAACATCCTCGTTCATCTCAACCATTTACCAATCCACATCCAAGACTCCAACCTTATTACAATAATCACAAGACACAGAATCAATCACCAACACACACAGCATCATTTTCATACAATTCAGTCATACAACCTCAGCTCAACTAGCTCATGCATTCAGAACACCCAATTCCATTACTCAATTCCATTCACCAATTCCCCTAACCAATTCCATAAGTCAATTCCACGTACCGGTTCTATTGTCCACTTCCACGTACAAATTCCCTTACCAATTCTATTACCCAATTATAAGTCATAAGTCTACCACCTTAAACACATTAACAACCATCTTCACACACAACATCAATTCTACCTAAAAGGCACGTTGCATAATTCATACATCAACACCAAGCATCATCTCAATCCCAACATCAGAACTCACATCAATTCCCACCACCAACATCAACATCAATCACATACTCAACCATATCCCAAACTACACCACTTGCACTCATTCACACACCTCGTCAACCACACACACACACACACATAGCATCATCACAATTCCACATCACACATAACCACACATCACAAGTCATTCAACGCCTCCCACGGCACAAACAGTTTAAGGGTAAACGGCTAGCTCACCGGCCACCCCCACCTGCAAGTACAGGGGAAGCCATGTCATGAGTCATAGGGTTACCCTCCTGTACGCCCTTCATTGGACGACCCCACATTGGTGGGACCATCCACCTGTTCGTCAATTAAGGGCGACCCCACATTGGCAGGACCACCCTCCTGCAACCACAGATTAACAATTCCAAGCAGAAATACACTTACAACATCATACCCCTGCCCTCCTGCACTCGTTACTACATCCAATCCATTAAGCATCAAGGTTAATCTTTCCCCCATTCATCGCACATAACAAACAGCCCGCTATCATCATGCAGTTCATCATATCAACAAGCATACAACAACCAACAACAATCGCAAATACTCACAATCAATCACATAACGAAATTCCCTTTTACTCTCTTTCAATTTCATGCAACGCCCTACATTCTCTAAGTCAAGTTTCAACTCCTCACGTCGACCAATTCTACCTATCGTAAGCTAAACCCTCACCTGACAAGAAGACGAGGCTCTAAAACAACTCCTGGAACCCGAACGACCAAGCTCTACCACTCCAAAGTCGTAGCTCTTCTCCTCCTCACCGACAGCAGCCTACTCCGAACCACCCAGAATCACGATGTGCGATCTCTTCCTCTCGTCGCCACAAACGCGTAGCAACAAACGGATCGTCAATCGGAGCTCTACAACTCCCGGAATCAAGGATTGAAGCTAAGGGGTTTTTGGTTCGTCAAAAACGAATTTCGGGGAAAGAGAAAGAAGGGGAAGTTATGGATTTCCGTGCAAATCCGTCCTTTTATGCACGAAAAGTGCGCCTGGCATGTCCAAAATGTACGCCGGCGCACATTGACCCCCAAAAGGCGCACATTTTGAATATTCTGCCGAAAGTTTGCTGAATTAATTGAAAAGTGCGCCTGGCACTTCTAAATGTGCGCCTGCGCACTTCAGGGCCCAAAATCAGCACTTTTTGGTGCATCACCATTCCCCTCTTTTGCAACTTCAACCCGGCACACACCCAAACATCCCAGACCTCAAGAGACCCTCTTAAGTACCGTTTCCGGCACTCTAGTCACCCAGACTTGAGTTCTAACCCGTTCGGTTGGGCGGGGATGTTACAAGTCTCCACAACTTCAAGAGATTTCGTCCCCGAAATCACAACCCAACTCGCTCTAGCAACGAATCCACAAATCACAGCATAACGCAGCAACACAAGGATCACATCACCTCCCGAAACTCCCTTTTAACGACTCTAGCAACACACACCTTCTAAGAGCACTACTCCCACACTACTTCAAACTTCTACCTAACAGACACGCACAACCGAACCTCAACGGCACTACTCACAACAAGAACACAACCAAAACACAATCAAACAAAACTCACTCAAGAGCACAACCACAATGCAAGAGCTCAACAAAGCACACTCACACCAACAAGAACTATGAAGCTAACACCTTCGACTAAAACTCACACCCTCAAGCACTCTACTCAGTTAACCAAATTCTACAAGGCTCTACTCCTCTAACCAATTTCCCAACCTGCTACTACTTCCACTCTCAACTACTCCGCCACCCTCTTCACTACAGGAGGACACAAAACGTTTCAGTTGACCAATTTTCAGAAATCACATTTCATTTCAAATCACTTTCCTTTCAAATTCACAACACTTTCCTTTCAAAACTTCCCACCAATTCAAAACGATTTGAAAATCCCTGAAAAGTTGGTCCTGTGCCGGTGCTTCTTCCCTTCCTCCTATGAGGTTAATTACTCCTCTAGAAGAAGAGACGATTCACCAACACAGCAGCAACTAACCAGGCTCTGATACCACTTGTAACACCCATCCCAAACCGACCCGAGTTCACCCGTGGTCGAACCGGTTTGAGTGCTACTTGAAAAACCAGCTTTAAAAGAAAAGAGTAAAACGCAGCGGAAACAGAAACAACTCTTAAATACAAGTTCAAAATGAAGGAGGCCTCCACTTAATAAAACCGAAATACAACTGAAATCCGAAATCCGATCACAACCGATCACAAAATCTCAAAACGATTACAAATCTTCCAACCCAAAAGTGTCAACCGAAAACTAAATTTAAAACAATGGTCACTCCACAATAGCTTCCTAATTCTTCACTTCACAACTCCAACCTGCAACTCCTCCGAACTCAACCGAACACCTGAAAAGAGAAACTGGGGGGGGGGATCAGCTTCCTAATGAAACTGAGTGAACCCACTGGGTCTACCTATGCGCCGAACCTAGCCTAGGAGCGATCCCAACTCCACACACACATCAAGCAACGGAATCTGACACAGCCAGCTCATTTTAATTCCTAACATGATACTAGGCGATCACATAAGCTCAATATCAAATCAACCTCCACAATCCATGATAACAATAGTACACAAGAAATCAACATGCATAAGATCAACATCATACCAGAACTAGTTCTTCATAACAACAAAGATCCTCACTCCTACGGTTCACCATTGACTCACATATATACGATTTAGCATTGCTTCACAAACAAGCAGTTTAGCATCACAAGACAAGTTACCATCAAGCACACACATGTATACCTCTTCATACACATTCGCACATTCACACATACGCTGCATTTCCTCTTTCAATTATCTAAGTGATCTCACAGGTGCACTCCCCAAATCAACACCCACCACTCATAATCTCGACCATATAACCCAAATCATCAATTCACAAATATAACGATATAACCAAGATCATGAAGCACACAGATCAACCTTACATCACAATACATCTCAACTCCTTACTAACAGCACTTCCACTCACACATCAACCACCACTCACATTGCACAGATTCACAATTACCTACAACGTCAATCATAGCCCATTCAACCTCTAACTCACATCTCAGCATGACAACATGATTCACAACACATCACAAGGCAATTCACAAACACGTCCGAACACACATCATACAGAAAGCACACATGCATCTCAATTCCATTATCTATGTGAGTTCATTAGGCGCCATAAGGAGTTGTTCCCCCGCTACCCCGCCCGGCCTGACGCACCTCCCTACCGCATGGGAGGTCCTCGTGCTCCCCTACCGCATGGGGAACACTTCACAATTTCCACAATTCAACAATACAACAATACCACTCCCCGTCGGGAGACTAATCTACCAGTCCGTCGGTAGGCCCTAACCACCAGTCCGTCGGTGGGTGAAACACAATTGGGGTAACGTTGGCTCCTTCCAGTTCTATCATTTTAATTCCATTTACCCAATTCCATTGGATCAACTCCACTTTGCAAAACCACTACTCAAATTACACATCACAAATCCACACCATAAATCCACATCACAAATCCACACCACAAATTGACACCACAAATCCACATCACAAATCAACACCATGATTCCACCCCACAAATCCATGTTCTAGTCCCAAACACCAATTCTATGTTCCAATTCCAGGACATAATTCTAGTCTAACCACAAACGGCAATAATAGATACAATCATAGAATTCATCGCATCCAACCCCATCTCATCTCACATTTCTAGACCAAATACATTAGCTATCATCTTATATCCCAATCCCCACATCACACATAGATCAGCACAATCATCATACGTCAATCACAAGACAGTTATTCAGTTTCACTCTCATAGGTTCATGCAAGACCTAATTCTGTTCTAAGTCTATTAAACTCCGCACTCCATTTCTAGCCACCTAGTCAACTATACACTCACACAAGTCAACCATACAATCACACAAGTCAACCAACACCACATAACCATAACAATCAAGACAACATCAATTTACCATTTCAACTCTCCTATTGAGTGTTACTAGATTAAACCACATAATCTATCTAGTTCACATATTTCATCTAACATGATTCCTAGCCCCAATTCGACCAATTCTAACATCCTCGTTCATCTCAACCATTTACCAATCCACATCCAAGACTCCAACCTTATTACAATAATCACAAGACACAGAATCAATCACCAACACACACAGCATCATTTTCATACAATTCAGTCATACAACCTCAGCTCAACTAGCTCATGCATTCAGAACACCCAATTCCATTACTCAATTCCATTCACCAATTCCCCTAACCAATTCCATAAGTCAATTCCACGTACCGGTTCTATTGTCCACTTCCACGTACAAATTCCCTTACCAATTCTATTAGCCAATTATAAGTCATAAGTCTACCACCTTAAACACATTAACAACCATCTTCACACACAACATCAATTCTACCTAAAAGGCACGTTGCATAATTCATACATCAACACCAAGCATCATCTCAATCCCAACATCAGAACTCACATCAATTCCCACCACCAACATCAACATCAATCACATACTCAACCATATCCCAAACTACACCACTTGCACTCATTCACACACCTCGTCAACCACACACACACACACACATAGCATCATCACAATTCCACATCACAAATAACCACACATCACAAGTCATTCAACGCCTCCCACGGCACAAACAGTTTAAGGGTAAACGGCTAGCTCACCGCCACCCCCACCTGCAAGTACAGGGGAAGCCATGTCATGAGTCGTAGGGTTACCCTCCTGTACGCCCTTCATTGGACGACCCCACATTGGTGGGACCATCCACCTGTTCGTCAATTAAGGGCGACCCCACATTGGCAGGACCACCCTCCTGCAACCACAGATTAACAATTCCAGGCAGAAATACACTTACAACATCATACCCCTGCCCTCCTACACTCGTTACTACATCCAATCCATTAAGCATCAAGGTTAATCTTTCCCCCATTCATCGCACATAACAAACAGCCCGCTATCATCATGCAGTTCATCATATCAACAAGCATACAACAACCAACAACAATCGCAAATACTCACAATCAATCACATAACGAAATTCCCATTTACTCTCTTTCAATTTCATGCAACGCCCTACATTCTCTAAGTCAAGTTTCAACTCCTCACGTCGACCAATTCTACCTATCATACGCTAAACCCTCACCTGACAAGAAGACGAGGCTCTAAAACAACTCCCGGAACCCGAACGACCAAGCTCTACCACTCCAAAGTCGTAGCTCTTCTCCTCCTCACCGACAGCAGCCTACTCCGAACCACCCAGAACCACGATGTGCTATCTCTTCCTCTCATCGTCAAAAACGCGTAGCAACAAACGGATTGTCAATCGGAGCTCTACAACTCCCGGAATCAAGGATTGAAGCTAAGGGGTTTTTGGTTCGTCAAAAACGAATTTCGGGGAAAGAGAAAGAAGGGGAAGTTATGGATTTCCGTGCAAATCCGTCCTTTTATGCACGAAAAGTGCGCCTGGCATGTCCAAAATGTGTGCCGGCGCACATTGACCCCCAAAAGGCGCACATTTTGAATATTCTGCCGAAAGTTTGCTGAATTAATTGAAAAGTGCGCCTGGCACTTCTAAATGTGCGCCTGCGCACTTCAGGGCCCAAAATCAGCACTTTTTGGTGCATCACCATTCCCCTCTTTTGCAACTTCAACCCGGCACACACCCAAACGTCCCAGACCTCAAGAGACCCTCTTAAGTACCGTTTCCGGCACTCTAGTCACCCAGACTTGAGTTCTAACCCGTTCGGTTGGGCGGGGATGTTACACCGGTGTCCAAAATTCACAGGAGAATTCAGCCGGCGATCAGTCAATTTACAAAGACATTTTCGCCAAAAATCTCTTCACATTTTTGGCAAAAATCCTAGAGAAAAACCGGTGGTATTAGGGTTATGTATAAATACTTAACCGGCGGCCCAAATAAAGGGAGATACTTTTGACAGAATCATAATTACCAACTAATACCAAAATTCTCAGAATTCTCAAGAGTTCGAGAGAGAGTTTAGAGTTCGAAGAGCCAGGAAGAGATCATGATGCCATCCCCTTCATCTCGAAGACTCGGAGCTAGGATTGCAGTTTACCGGAAGATCGAAGTTCTGCCGGAGTCATCTTAATTAGGGTTTTCAGATCCTTTTGTGTTCTTCCTCAAGATGAACTCTATCTTTGTCCTTGATTCTTTTGTGAAAAACATGAGTAGCTAAACTCTTAGAGCTTATACTAGATGAACCCTAAGTGACCCATGGCTTTAAAGCGGTCATGGATCGACGGTGATTAGATTCAAAGTTTAATCAGTTTCTCTTTCATGTTTGATTTGTTCTTCATTGTTCATGTTTCTTGTCTAGATTGATCACGTAGATTAGATTCTGGTTATGCTAAGGATAGCAGCGAACGCTCGCCTTACTTTAAAACATCAAATCGAACAATTAACCTAATCATTGGAGTGTGCCTTTCGTAGGAACCAGTTAGGGTTAATCCACTGCAAAAGTAATTCATAAATCATTAGTACTTGCACCAGTTAAGTTAAGTCGTTGCGAGAGGCGACCGTACACGGGCGGCTAATTAATCTTGGTAGCTAGATCGTGTAGAGTGAACGTTCGCCAGTCTTAAAACCTATGGGTAAGGAGTTATGGTGGTGTCTTAGAATTGATTGAATGAGAATCGAAATCCACTGATCTGTTGATTGCCAATACTCTGGTGAACGAAGGGGGATTCAAAGTCTAAGCTTGTCTGTCATCTTTGTCTTAATCAACCAATCTTTCAATCTGTTTTCAGTTTTAATTTTTAATTTCCATGCATTTCTTAGAATTAGAAGTCATGGAACTCACACTACGCACGAAGTGTTTAAACTTGAATAACTTTCCAGCTTCTTTGAGTAAACGATCATTAGAAGACCCGTGGAATACGATCTACCCTAGCTTTTAGCTTATTAGTATTTGATTGAACCCGCACAACGATAGGTTCATCAAATTGGCGCCGTTGCCGGGGACTTCTTTTGATTGTTCGAAAGAAGAACTGGCATTTTATTCTTCTACCTTCCATCTTTCATTTTTCCATCCACTTCGGTTTTACACTAGTTTTTGTTCGTTTCTGTTATTTGTAGGTTGTTCACAGGTGTATGCATCTCCACCCTTGGACTCGCTCTCAAACCGACAAGGCTAAGAGCATAGAGAGACCAGGTAGTTCTGCTCCACCTCGACAATCACAGATTCCAAGGAGAGGCAGAATCAATCCACTTCCAACCGTCACTCCAATCAAGATCGAGGAACTGAAGGAGAGTTCCTCATCTTCATCTTCACCGTCATCTTCATCCGCTTCATACACCGAGTCACTTTCACCTCCTCCATATCCTACCATGGATGATCAGTTACCACCACCAGGCGGTGATTTAGCACAGAAGAGTCTAGCAGACTACAACAAGCCGAGCACGACTAGCGTCCGATCTTCCATTGCCGTGCCGCGCATTTAAGGAGATCCTGACTATGGGATCAAGATTCGATTCTTGACTATGATCTCTAGGGATCTAGCTCCAGAGCTCGAGGCGTCATCAAGTCGCGCCTTAGTCCTGCACTCATAGGTGGGGTTCCTAAGACCAGAATGAAACCAGATTAGTGAACTAAAACCCTACCCCACACTTAGTCGAAAAACTCAATTTCACAAAGAAATGAGGAAAACCGAGTGGGGGTAAGCAAAGCATATCATCCGGTAATCACAAGCGATAAAACACATGCTTAGGAACAACTAGAATTGATAAGCACAATCAGGATTCAAAAGTCAAACCGACATTCAAAAAGGTCAACATCAAAGTATATTGAATCCTAATCATGGCAAAACTATCACAACACGGAAATTGATGGTAAAATATGAACTCAGATGGCAAACACAATGATCTTAACGAGAACACGCACATAAGGCAGCCAAATGAACACAACAATTCAAAGTCAAACCGACATTTCTCACAAAAGTCAACATCACAAAGAATCAATCCTATGCATAGCAACATATGATCAAAGGATATGGAATTGAAATACGATACTCCCTAAGCATGCTAGAACAGTTCAGCAGATTCAGCTAATCTAGTTCACACGAAAACAATCGGCATGGAAAACGAGGCAAACCGAAAAGTCAACCAAAAGTCAACCCCGCCGAAATTCAGCAATCCATATGTCAAAAGATTCATAACGAAAAGTTGTACACTTTACCTTGAAGCCATGGATGCAAAAAGTGAACGGGTTGGGAGGAATCGGTGAAAAATCGAACGTTCTAGGGTTTCGGTGAACTGGAGCTGTAGAGCTCCGATTCTGGTGTTCTAGGGCTTAAAATGGTCGGAATGGAGAGGGGAGGGGAGGGGAGAGGAGTGGTGGCGGTCGGTGATGGCAGCGGCGGTGAGAAACGGCGGCGATGGCGGTGAGAAAAATGGATATGGTCGGTGGTTTTGAAAGAACAAGGGGAGGGGGTTTTCGGGTTTAAAACGGAAATGAAAGAAGGGAAGAGAGAGAGTGGTACATCCGGATTTTAAAGGAATAGTTGGGTGATTTTCAAAATTATTTTCGGCGAAAATATGAGGGTGTTTTCGCCGAAAATTTCAGTTCAAATGCACTGCCGTGTTTTCGAAGGTAATTTCGCCGAAAATAACCATATGGTTTCGCCGAAAATTTTAATTAAAATGGTTGTTGGTTTTCAAAAATCTTTTCGCCGAAAACAAACAACTTTTCGAACTGAAAATAATGAACAGGGAGATTCAGTGAAAACCAAAAGGTGATTTCGCCGAAAATGGGGTTGAGTACTCGAGAAAAATTTTGAACTACTCGGGTTGAAAATATTTTCGCAAATCCGGCCAACTTCAGAAAATCAAAGTTAAATCCACAAAAATCGGAACGACCTCAATCAACTTGCGACTAACTCTATGACACACAGACTACACATAAAAATAAGAAAACAAACAAATTGACACTTTTGGCTCCCCCGACCAACTCTAAAACACTAAGTTAGACACAAAATGAAAAACGACTCCAACCGTGGTTTGCCTCCCACGAAGCGCTCTTTTATTAACGTCCTTGAGCTGGAAGATATCTGGACGGTATTAGGAGACATCCCAACTCAGATTCTCCTTAACGCTCTCGTCGGAGTTCATAAAGTACAGCTTCGGGGCTTCTCCGGTAAGCGTGAATCGCTTCCCGTTTGCATGTAAGAGCTTGGTACGTCCATCGGGAAGATGATCGATGAACTTGAACGGTCCGAACAGTTCTCTGGAGAGGTCATCCTTCTTGAGTGTTACGATGGAAGGAATGAGGACTGTCGACTTCTTCTTTTCTTTCATCTCCGGCTTGTTATCACCAGGATCGGTGATCGTCAGTACTTCCTTAGGAGATGCTTTCGGCTTCTCCTTCCATACTTGTTCCAGCGCCGGTTTCTCGGAACGAAATGGTGGTGCAGCTGGCTCGGAGGAAGACGGTAGAGCTTTTGGTCGCCAGACCATTTGGGTTTTCGTCTTCTTATTCTTCCCTCGAGGTCTGCTCGGTGGTTTAGAAAAGGCTTGCAGTTCCTTCTTCTTCTTAAGCGGCTTTTGAACCGAAATTTCTGGCTTCGGTTTCTGCTTGATAACCTGTCCAGCACCTGCATTAACAAGTGATCTAGAAGCACTAGAAGAGACATTAGTAATGAAGTTGACTGAGGCCAACTCCACAGTTTCAACAGATAAACAATGTGATTCTCCCTTAGGAATGTATTTCATATCGTCTTTTAGACGGAATGTTGCAATATCTTTTCCAACCCTCAATGTTAACGAGCCATTTGGAACATCAATATTAATGCCAGCTGTTGCCATAAACGGTCGGCCTAAGAGAAGGGTAGAATATGTCTCTTGTGTATCCATCACTACATAATCAACGAAGAACCGAAAAGGGCCACAACAAGTAATTACGTCCTTGATTATTCCTCTAGGTTCTTTTAGAGTGTTGTCAGCGAACACTAAACGCATGCTAGTAGGTTGTAGTTCTCCTAGGTTTAGTTTCTTATATAAACACATAGGCATAACATTTAATGATGCACCTAGATCAACCAAACTACGCTCGACTTTAATGCCATTAATGATTAAAGGTAAAGTGAAAGGGCCAGGGTCGGGGCACTTAGCTAGAATAGGTATGGGAGACGATCGAGAATCAATAGCTGAGCATTCTCCCGTGGAGGGAGTGGGAAGTGCTTCCTTCTTCTTCTCCAAGTTGTTCTGCTCACTGCTCCTGGTTGTGCTGGCTTTTGCATGTTCGTTCTTCATAGAGGACTCGTCTTGAGGCGGCGCCTGTTTGAAGAGGGGAAGGTTAGCCAACATGTTAGCAACTTTACTTACCATGCTCTCTATTCTCTGTCCTTGTACGATTTGTCCTTGGTTAAAAGCATCTTGGGCTTTAAGTCTTTCTTCGTGATCGTCGAGCCTCGCCACAATTAGATCAAACTTCTTGGCTATTCTCCTCTCCCAATTGTCCTCAGATGTAAGATTCGGAGGCTGCTGCACTCCGGTGAATTTGGAAGTATCTTGATAACCAATGTCCAAGTATTGATTCTGACACTGGTCGAGTCGGTAGTTGTAAGGAGGATGCTCATAGAAGCCTTCCCGTTGTTGAGGAGGAGGTGTTCTGAACTGACGGTAGTCAGAGTAGCCTCCTTGATCCCTGGTAAAGCTGTGATCAATGAAATTGACTTCCTCTTTAGACCAGTTATTAGTTGTACCAAGGATCTCCTTCATTTGTTTCTGTACTTCGATCTTTATCTGATCTTCACAGCTTGGTTGACTCATGGCTGCTCCAAACTGTCTTTCCAGATTCCTGGACTTAGATGCGCAGTCTGCAAAGTGAAGAAGAGCAGCTTCTGGTTCGAGTGCTGTGCAGTTGCCATCAGCTAAAGTGTTGACCCATTCAACCGTTTCTTCATTCATACCTTGGGCAAAGATTTCGGCTAGCTGCCCCTGGTTGAATCCATGATGAGGGCATTTAGAGAGAAGGTCTTGGAATTCGTTCCAAGCATTGTATAAGCTTACTCCTTTCTTCTAAGAGAATCTAGCGATGCTATCCTTGTAAAATGTCGTTCTTGAAGGGGGATAGTACTCTTCGATGAAGTCCTGAGCTAGATTATCCCAGTCGGTGTAGTAGCCAGGTGGTTTCATACCGAGCCATACCTTGGCATCGCCTCTAAGGGAGAATGGAAAGACTCGTAAGCATAATGATTTCTTACTGAGGTTCCCACTCTTGAATGTATCGCCCATGGCAAGGAAGTTCGCCAAATATGTGTAGGGGTTATCTTGCGGCTTCCCTTTTAATTGAAGAGTCTTAGAGACCATGCTCAGGACAGAGATTGTGATCTTAGGGTCAGGGTCGTCATCGCTGTGTGGCCCGACGACGCTAGCTCGGAGGTTAGCTGCACTTGGTCTATAGTAATCCGCCATGGTGCGCTGAGCAGCTAGTACGGGAGGAGAAGGTGGTAGTGAGTCTGAAGTAGTGGATGAAACGGACGAAGATGAGGAGTTCTCCTTCAACTCCTCGATCTTTTCAGGGATAGGTGGTGTAGGTGGAGTGGTTACGACTTGCTTCTGAGCTCGAGGTTTCTTCGGCGGAGTAGAATTACCCGGCTTAAACTGACAATGAGCGATCGAGCGGTTCATAAACCTGTAGAACAACCTACAAGCAACAATAGCAAACATACCGGCGTAAAATCGAAGTGGGTGGAAAAATGAAAGATGGAAAGTAGAAGAATAAATTGCCAGTTCTTCTTTCAACAATCAAAAGAAGTCCCCGGCAACGGCGCCAATTTGGTGAACGCGCAGTCGTTGTGATGCGTTTAACACAAATAAGCTAGGGTAGATCGTATTCCACGACTTCTAGATTGGCTACTTAGATTGGCTACTTCAAAACTGGCAAAATACTCAAATGCAAACACGTTGTGCGTGGTGTGAGTTCCACGACTTCTAATTCTAAGAAATGCAGAAAAATTAAAACAAATTAAACTAAAGCAGATTGGAAATTAGGGTTTGAAAACAGAGATGACAGACGAACTTAGACATAGAATCCCCCTTCGTTTCCCAGAGCATTGGCAATCAACAGATCAGCGGATTTCGATTCTCATTCAATCAATTCTAAGACACCACCATAACTCCTTACCCTTAGGTTTATGACCGGCGAACATTCGCTCTATCCGTTCTAGCTACCAAGATTAATTAGTCGCCCGGGTACGGTCGCCTCTCGCAACGACTTAACTTAATTGGTGCGATTACTAGTGATTTATGAGTTACTCTTGCAGTGGATTAACCCTAACCGGTTCCTACGAAAGGCACGCTCCAATTATAAGGTTAATTGTTCAATTTGAAGTTCTAAAGTAAGGCGAGCGTTCGCTTCTATCCTTAGCTTAATGAGAATCTAATCTAGGTGATCAAGCCAGACAAGAAACATGAACAATGAAGAACAAATCAAACATGAATGAGAAACTGATTGAATTTCAAATCTAATCACCGCCGATCCGTGACCGCTTTAAAGCCCTGGGTCACTTAGGGTTCATCTAGTCTAAGCTCTAACGAGTTTAGCTACTCATAATCATTACAGAAGAAACAAAGACAAAGAAAGAGTTCATCATCCAGAGGAAGAACAGAACAGAATCTGAAAACCCTAATTTAGATGACTCTGGCAGACTTCGATCTTCGGTAAATGACACTCCTAGCTCCGGCTCTCCGAGATGGAAGGGATGGCGTCACGATCTCTTTCCGGCTCTTCGAACTCTAACTCTTCGCTCCAGAACTCCAGAGAATCCTTGGAAAACGTAATTATGATTTGTAATTATGAGGTATATCTGTTTTGGGCCGCCGGGTTAAGTATTTATACTTAACCCTAACTGATCCGGATTACTCTATTATTTTCACCAAAAATATAGGGATATTTTCGCTGAAAATATGCTTGTGAATGGAAGTCCCGCCAGCTGATCTCTCTACCTTGTCTTCTCGGTCCGAAAACTCAGCATTTTCGCCGAAAATCTCCTTCTCTTGGCATCAGTCGATTTGCACTATTATTTTCGCCGAAAATGTAAGTGTGAATGGGCAGACTCTTGGTTTGACTTGATCGGCTCCTTGGATCGATTTCGGTTTGATTCCTCGAGGTTCCAATGCCTTAGACACGTCCTTGGTTACTTATTCGATGGAAAAAACCTGTGCTAACTTAAAAACATTAGAAAACCATCAAATAGACCCGAAACGGGCCAAGGTAACACAAATGGCACGAGATAGAGCAATCGATTGAATATTCGTTATTCTACCCTAAAAACCATGTCTTGAGCAAAGAAATGTCGCTTAAATGAGGCTGATAATCACGTCAAATCGAGTGTCATCAACGTTAATAAAAGACGCTTCATGGGAGGCAACCCACGGCTGGAATCAGTTTTTTATTTGTGTCAACCTTAGTGTTTTAGAGTCGGTTCGGGGGAGCCAAAAGTGTCAGTTTGCATGATTTCATATTTTCGTGTGTAGTCTGTGTCATAGTGTCTTTCGCAAGTTTTTTGAGGTTGTTTCGATTTTTGTGGATTTAATTGTGATTTCTAAAGTTTGCCAGGATTGCGAAAATATTTTCAATCGTACAGGTAAAAATTTTTGGTGAAAATGCCCCATATTTTCGGCGAAAACTTCCTTTGAAATCCCACTGTGTTTTACAGACAATTTTAACTAGTGTTTTCGGCGAAAACTCATTTGAAGTTTTTGGCGAAAATGCTTTTGAAAACGGCATACCATTTTGCCTTGTGTTTTCGGTGAAAAATTGCACATATTTTTGCCAAAAACTTGAGTGAAAATCAACAACTTTTCCCTTTTAAATCCGGTCACTCACCCTCTCTCTCATCTTCTTTCATTTTCGAAAATAGCTGAAAAAACCTCCCCTTTGTTTTAAAAATCACCGCCGCCGTCGCCGACCGCCGCCGCCCTACTACCCTTCCTTAGCCGATCATTTTGAGACGTAGATCATCTGAATCGGAGCTCTAGAGCTCCAGTTCACCCAAACCCTAGTTTTTCAAGTTTTCTCCGATTTCTCTCTCTCCGTTCATTTTCAGCATTCATGGCTTCAAGGTAAGTTGTAGAAATTTTCATTCCGAATCTTTTGACATTTTGAATGCTGAATTTCGTCGGGGTTGACTTTCAGTTGACTTTTCAGTTTGCCTCGATTTGCGTGCCAACTGATTTCGTGTGAACTAGGTTAGCTGAACTCTTTGGACTGATCTAGCATGCTTAGGGAGTATTGTGCTGAATTATAATACCAATTGTTCGTGTGTTGCTATGCTTAAGGCCTATTCTTTGCGGTGTTGACTTTATGAGAAATGTCGGTTTGACCTTGACTTGTCTATGTTCATTTGGCTGCCATATGTGTTCATTCACGTTCGTATTATTGTGCTTGCCATCTGAGTTATTCACTATGCCGTCATTTCCCGCTTTGTGCTAGTATTGCCATGAATAGGGTTCAATGTGCTATTTTGTTGACTTTTTGAATGTCGGTTTGACTTCCGAACTTTGATTATGATGATTCCATCCTGGCTGTTCCTACGCATGTGTTTTAATTGTTTGTGATTACCGGTTAATATGCTTTGCTTACACCCACTCGGTTTTCCTCGTTTCTTTGTGAAATTGAGTTTTTCTACTAAGTGTGGGGTAGGGTTTTAGTTTGACTAATCTGGTTTGTTTTCTTGCTTAGGAATGTAACTCATGAGCGCAGGACCAAGCAGAGACTTGACACCGCCTTTAGCTCCCGAGTTCCCGCTCCCGTCA
This sequence comes from Linum lewisii, assembly GCA_034768395.1. NCBI lineage: Eukaryota > Viridiplantae > Streptophyta > Magnoliopsida > Malpighiales > Linaceae > Linum > Linum lewisii. The sequence goes on along the minus strand of CM068303.1, from coordinate 24,419,654 downwards.
CACCCGCCGTCCAGGGCCTTCCACCAGCTTTCCCTGGCCATGTGGGGTACCATCGCACTGTTGCTCGCCTATCCCAGTACTACTTCGAGCGCTACCAGCGGCTCGAGCATGTTCCTGGAGCTGGTGTTCGCCCACTATCTATGGAGTCACTCTTCGATCACGATGAGGACTGGCACCGGAACGTGGTCGATGCACTGACGCATGCTGGACTGCTGGAGCTGACCACATTAGCCGCTGACTTCCCAAACGTCGCTCTCTAGGAGTTTTGGGCGACGTTCGATCTGGATGAGCACAAGAGGAGGCAGCACAAGAAGGTTTTCACCTTCTATCTGGGCGGGCTTTACAGGACACTCACCTATGATGAGTTTGCAGCTCGTCTCGGGATTCCCCACCAGCACTACAAGGGACATCACCTCGGCTGAGAGAACAATGATGGCGACGGAGAGGAGTACGATGCGCTCTGGAGCCACATAACTGGAGTGCCCGGCAATCAGACCACGAAGCATAATTCAGTTAAGTCTCTCTCTCACCCTCTCTATAAATTCATTCACATGGTTTGGCGTCGTTCTCTTTTGTATGCTACAGAGAAGGACCGCCACCATATCAGCCGAGAGGAGCTTCTTCTTCACCGCGCCATCTGGGAGAGTTATCCTCTTCATCCCGGATGGGTGCTTGCACGCTTATTCCACCAGAAGACTCAGAGGTCAAGGCCACCTCGCTCACTCCTGGGAGGCAACTTTGTCGGCCGACTCATCATCTCCTTCGGTCTCAGCCAAGAATATGGCCCGAACATCCCACGACACAGAGTACGGACCGTCGGAGGTGATTTAACAGTCGAGTACGACCTCTAACTGGACCTCAATCCCCAGGTAGTAGCAAATCCTCCCCTCCAGCATATGGAAGAGTCAGAGCAGCATCCCCAGCCAGAGGCGGGATACCATGATCATATACCCTCGCCACATCATCAGGCAGGGTATGCACGCCAGTCGCCGCCGCCCATTCCAGAGCCATACCAGGCGCCTCACCAGTAGCACCGACCGCATCCCGCAGATGTTGGAGAGCTGTATGAGCGTCTCCAGGAGTGGCGCATCACTGACAACGCCGCTAAAGAGGTGAGATGGATTATTATGCAGCAACACATGAACCGCTCTGACGAGCGGTATGAGGCACAGCTGGCGTGGCAACGTCGAGTCGGCGACGCCCTACACCTTCCACCTCCCGATGCACCTGACCAGCAGTGATCGGGTTGTATCCTTTTCCTTGTCCCTTCTATTTATTTCTTCTTTTCGGATTTTGATCCAACTTTTTTCTGGGTGGATCCGGGACACTTGTCCCGGTTTCCATTTTATATTTCATTTATTTTTGTTTTGCAGGCAATCGGTAGATTCCCTTTGCTTCGCTTTGGTAGACTGCCTCTGCCCCGAGGTTTTGTGCTCATCCCCTACGCCAACCATCTCGGTCCAGGTTCTTCTACTTTACACCGAACTTTAGATTTAGTCCTGTGAGGACACAGTGCAATTTCATTGTGGGATAGGATGCTAAAGAACCTTGCATGAACTTGATTTCCCTTGATTGTGTTTTTGTGTGCCTCATAATTCCTTTCCAGTCTCTCTAGCATTAGAATGGCTCAGTTCTTGATTTTTTATATTAAGTTGTTGTTCAATCCTTCATAATGATGCTTAGACTGCTTAACCTAGAACTTGAGAACCGACGTGTTTACTTTGATGCTAAATTGCCTGGTCAGAACAGAATTATTAAAATCACACTTGTAGTTTGTAGCCTTGATTGCATGAAAATGACCGAAACCGACTAGCAAACCAATTGTGAGCTTTTGATCCATTGCACGTAACTTGCAATTTCAATTCTTTTTGAGTGATTTTCTGTTTGCTTGAATGAGATAGAATTTGCATGAGACCTACTCGAGACCACACGATGACACGAGTTCTAGAATGATAGGGGCACCTAGATTTAGCTACTAAGCCAGATAGCCTACCAAACGATAAATCCATTAGGTTTAAACCCTTGAGCTTAGCATGTTCTTTCGGTTCGATAATACATTACAGCCATTTCCCATTCTTTCATTCCCCATTGATCCCCTGTGGTTGTAGTTCTAGATTGACCTACCGGAAGTCGGTTTGTGGTAACCTGCCTATAGCCATTAAACAGGTGGTCTTAGCTATTATGTCCGAACGTGTAAACCCTCCTAGCAACTAATAAAAGAAAAAAAAATTCGAAAAAAATTAAAAGAAGAAAAAGTAGAAAAATCAAAAAAGTTTCAAGTTTAGTTCAGTAAAACGTTCTTCTCCCTACAAATGGAAGAACGAAGTCAAAAGAAAAGTCAAAAAAGAAAAAAATGTAAAGAAATAAAGTGCTAGGTTGCTTGAGGGTATCATAGGATGAGCATTCACTATTCCACCCGTATCTGGTTAGACGGTAGGAAGCCATAGGCTAGATTCGAGGGGAAATTAGTTGAAAGCTACACCGCACCCAAGCCATCATCATACATTCCCAACATCCATCGCATCATAAACCCTTGTAGTGTAGAATTCGTTACAGTCCTAGCAGGGAAGTCCTTCTTGACTAGTTACTCGTGTTGTCACAGTGGTGGAGATGTGGTCGAATTGCAAACTTATGACAAAATTGAGTAACAGAAAATGATTGAGAGCAAAAACACGTTCTTAAACACAGAGAGTGAGAGTTCCCCATTTACTAAATATTTCCTGTGTGAGGAGTCTGGTCGGTCAGGTCAAATTCGTGCATAATTGGTTGCTACTACTTGTCGTGTGCAGTTATTAGTGAGACCAGATTGTTTGGCTGATCAGTATGCATGTTAGGTTTCTTGTTGTAGGAATTATCTGTCTAATAATTCATTGTGTTTGATTGAGCTCCAATTTAATCGATCTTATCATTTGTGAACATGAGCGTTTCTATTCAGTTTGCTTGAGGACAAGCAAAAGCTTAAGTGTGGGGTATTTTGATGACACTCGAATTAACGTGATTATCATCCTCATTTAAGCGACATTTCCTTGCTTAAGACATGGTTTTTAGGGTAGAATAGCTAATATTCAATCAATTGCCTTATCTCATGCCATTTATGTTACTTTGGCTCGTTTCGGGTCTATTTGATGGTTTTCTAGTGTTTCTATGTTAGCACAGGTTTTTGCCGTCAAATAAGTAGCCAAGGACGTGTCTAAGGAGTTGGAACCTCGAGGAATCGCACCGGAATGGATCCAACGAGTCAACCAAGTCGAACAAAACCCTGCTCCGTTTTACACTGAAGTTTTTGCCGAAAACCCTTGGAGTTTTCGGCGAAACACAAGCACAAATCGGCAGAGCTCACCAAGGCAACTTTTCGGCGAAAACACTAAGTTTTCGCCAAGAACCCGGCTACCGAAAATCACAGGAGAATTCAGCCGGCGATCAGTCAATATTCAAAGACATTTTCGTCGAAAATCTCTTCACATTTTCGGCGAAAATCCTAGAGAAAAACCGGCGGTATTAGGGTTAAGTATAAATACTTAACCGGCGGCCCAAATAAAGAAATACTTTTGACAAAATCATAATTACCAACTAATACCAAAATTCTCAGAATTCTCAAGAGTTCGAGAGCAGAGTTTAGAGTTCGAAGAGCCAGAAAGAGATCGTGACGCCATCCCCTTCATCTCGAAGACTCGGAGCTAGGATTGCAGTTTACCGGAAGATCGAAGTTCTGCCGGAGTCATCTTAATTAGGTTTTTTAGATCCTTTTCTGTTCTTCCTCTGTTCAAGATGAACTCTATCTTTGTCCTTGATTCTTTTGTGAAAAACATGAGTAGCTAAACTCTTAGAGCTTAGACTAGATGAACCCTAAGTGACCCTAGGCTTTCAAGCGGTCACGGATCGGCGGTGATTAGATTCAAAGTTCAATCAGTTTCTCTTTCATGTTTGATTTGTTCTTCATTGTCCATGTTTCTTGTCCGGATTGATCACCTAGATTAGATTCTGGTTAAGCTAAGGATAGAAGCGAACACTCGCCTTACTTTAAAACATCAAATTGAACAATTAACCTAATCATTGGAGTGTGCCTTTCATAGGAACCAGTTAGGGTTAATCCACTGCAAGAGTAATTCATAAATCATTAGTACTTGCACCAGTTAAGTTAAGTCGTTGCGAGAGGCGACCGTACCCGGACGGCTAATTAATCTTAGTAGCTAGATCGGATAGAGAAAACGTTCGCCAGTCTTAAACCTAAGGGTAAGGAGTTATGGTGGTGCCTTAGAATTGATTGAATGAGAATCGAAATCCGCTGTTCTGTTGATTGCCAATGCTCTGGTGAACGAAGGGCGATTCAAAGTCTAAGCTTGTCTGTCTAAGCTTGTCTGTCTAAGCTTGTCTGTCTAAGCTTGTCTGTCTAAGCTTGTCTGTCTAAGCTTGTCTGTCATCTTTGTCTTAATCAACCAATCTTTTAATCTGTTTTCAGTTTTAATTTTTAATTTCCATGCATTTCTTAGAATTTGAAGTCGTGGAACTCTCACCACGCACGAAGTGTTTAAACTTGAATAACTTTCTAGATTCTTTGAGTAAATGATCATTAGAAGACCCGTGGAATACGATCTACCCTAGCTTTTAGCTTAGTAGTATTTGATTGAACCCGCACAATGGTAGGTTCATCAGATACCCAGGCTGTCCGCGACATGCACACGGAGGAAGTGTCTCACCGACTCCTGAGACTGGCACCCATCCGGATCCGTCTACCCGCAAGAGCGGCAGCTACAGAAAAAAGCCCGAGTAAAGAGGAGGGGCTTCACTGGGACGACCTGTACTCCCCTATGTCTTCTACGAGCCTAAACATCCAAGTCAACAGTCCATTTACTAATGACAACATGAGCACCGACGGTGCCAGCTCAGAAGACCCGGAGCCATGGTCGGACTCAGACTCCAACGAGTACCCGAGCCCCCGACACATGTGTGAAGATGGCCCCGACACCACCACACAAGCCGTCCACTTGAGGAAGCCCCCGCGCAGCACACACACGAAGGAGGATTGGGATTTGAGGACGAATCCCTTACAAGAAGAGGGGAATGGAGTGACCCCGGGCATCCGACTGGCTGGGAATTCCTATTCCTACACCCCGCCGGTGTCACCCACGCGGGCAAAGGCCTTAGCGCCTTATAAAAAGCGTTTGGAACCCCGCCATCCTCCGATTCTAGCCCCATGGAGGTTCATCAAGCCTCAACAAGCGGTGAGGTGCAAGTACAACAAGCCCTCCCCGAAGGGCTCAATAAGCACGAATGAGCGTCCGGATACATCCGGCCCTAACTTGGGCCCCAGCACTCGAAGTAGCCAAGGAGCCTAGCGTGCCCAGCACCTCGGGCACTAAGTCTAAGGACCCACGAGGTGCTACACAACCCTAGGACCCTTTAGAAGCCTTCCTAGAGGAATGCCAACTGAAGAGGACCAAGCCCCAGCCTAAAAGAGCTCCAGCCGGCCCCGCCCCGAGCGCTCCTCCAGCCCTAGTACCAAGGTTGGGCTTCCAAGAGCTCAAGGAGCGGATGACCACCTTAGGGGAACCTCTAAGGGCCTTCCTAGAAGACTGGGAGAAACAGGGAAGGAAAGGCTTGGGCATATCTGGAGAAGGCCCGAAGGCAGACTACACCCGGGCACCAGCCCCGGCCTCGGAGGGCCCTGATCGGGCCTTAGCACCCAGCCAGTAGGGACTCAGCCCCTTTGAGGTTTAACACCGGCCCTCAATCCCATACAAGGCCTGGAGCCAAGCCTAGGAGCTACCAACCTAGGAGCAAAGAAGGAAATGGAGAAATGGGAGGAAATGAGGAAATGGGAAGAAGGTCGAGCAGGAACCCCGGATGCCGAGCAGCATCAGCATCAGACCCGCCGGAGCCCAGCATCAGGAGCCCCGTGCATCACCCAGCCCGAGCAGCCGCCGCCGCCACCAATTCCAAACCTGACAGCAAAGGCGGCGCCGACTTTCCTAATCTGGCTCGCGCGTGAGCGACAAGCCCGGCCGGATCCGCCGGTTTAGGGTTTTTAGGCTATTTTTATTTATTTAAGTCTTTTAAGTGTTGGACTCGGATTTTCCTTTTTAGTTTCGATTCTTTAGGAGCAAGTAAGTCTTATTATATTCTAAATAAGACTTTAGGATAATATTTTATTATTTTTAGAGTTTCTTTCCAAGTAGGAATCGTGAGCCTGTTCACGACTTCCTCACCTATAAATAAGAGGCTACGGCCTCATTGTAAACCATGAGCCCTTTTCAAATAAATAAATCAAACAGAACTTTTGTTCTCAATTCTTTAGTTTTATGCTGCGTGCGTAGCTTAGAATAGGTATTATCAACAGAAGCATCCATCTTCTGTAGTGGAGCCATTCCTGGACACTATGGGTTCTCGGTTACATATAACCGACGGGTCCTAGTACTTTCCCACCCCCCGGTGCCAACAGTGATCGAGCGAAGGTTCAAGACTTGCGGTGGTTAGGGTCGTCTGCCCACGGTTGCGGCGGTTCACACCACCGCCGACCACCCTTGTAGACACAACTTTTATGAAATAAACAACCCCTTTTAGAACTTTGTTCTTGAAATCCTTATTGTATTTGCATGTTGCAATACTGAAGGCTCGACTTATCATCAAGAGCATCCATCTCTTGGCGTGGCATCATCGACTTGATACTCTGGTTCCTAGCTGTTATATAGCTAGCGGGTCAAAGTCCTCTCCATCCCCGGTTCCCGACGGTTCTACCTCGTTGCACGGTATCTAACTTGCGGTGTTCAAGAGTCGTCTGCCCACGGTTGCTGCGGTTCACATCAGTTGGTATCAGAGCACGGTTCAGCTCACGGACCACAATCTATCCCAGTCTCCAGGTTTACCTGGATTCATATCCTTTACTGCTTTTTAGAAAATAGCTTCGAAAATTCCCTTCTATTTCAATTCTTGTTTCAGTTTCGAGTTGTAAGTTAAGAAAAAGAAAAGAAAGCAAGGCCACCTTGCCACGTTATTTCCTTTCGTTGTCAATTTATTTCTAAGAAGATGGGATAGAAAATTGCTTCCGTTTGCTAGTGCTAACCATGGCAGACGAGAGATTAGCCAACATGGAAGGCCACCTTTAGAACCTTGAAGCTACCATGGCCGCCATCCAAAAAACCCTAGCCAGGCTTCAAGCCGGGAGAGGACGAGACGAGCGTCGAGTGGACAACCCTGAAGGCCTGAACCGAAGAGCCTAACGACTAGCTCAGGATATTGATGATGATTTGAGCAACCTCAAGCTCACCGTGCCCAATTTTGCCGGCAAGTACAATGCCGACGAATACTTGGATTGGGAGAGAAGTATGGAGGACTTCCTCGAGTGCCACCACTATTCTGAACGTAAGAAGGTAATCCTCGCCACCCTTGAATTTACTGACTATGTTGCTCTATGGTGGAGCCAATTCAAAGGCCGGATTCAAAGAGATGAGGAAGACCCCATCGAGTCGTGGAGAGACCTCAATAGGATAATGAGGAAGAAGTTCGTTCCTGGAACCTACATCCGAGACCTACACACCTCCCTCCTGAACTTAAAGCAAGGCACCATGTCTATGGAGCAATACACTAAGGAGATAGAGATGTTGGTAGCCAGACTCGACCTCCGAGAAGAACCCGAAGCGAAGATAGCCCGATTTGTGGGTGGGCTACACCCCGAGATCGTGCATCAAGTCAACATACTTAACTATGTTGACTACGAGGATCTCAAGGCCCTAGCTAACCGTGTGGAGAGAGAGATAAAGAGGGGCTACACAGAAGATCAGCCAATGCCCCGTGGAGAGGAGGCCCGAATGCAAGCCAAGCCCCATGGAAGCCCGAACAGCCCCGAGGCTCAAGCTCATGGCCAAACCCTAACCCTAGGAATTCGGCACCACCGATAACATCTGTATAACCTACTTCTAAGGTTCAGAATTCTAACCCACGTCCTAGTGGAATTGTATGCTTTAAGTGTCAAGGTAGAGGACATATCTCAAGGGACTGCCCTAACCAACAGACGATGGTGGTAAGAGAAGGAGGAATCGAGACAGATGATGAAGAAGAGGAGAAGAAGGAAGAGGAAGAAGAATTAGATGAGGGAGAAGAAGTTAAGCCAGAAGGGCTTGAAAAGATTACAGGGTTAATCTCTAAAACCCTAGCACCTGGCGCCCCAGCGCTGCACGACCGGGCCTGACCAGCCCTGGCGCCCAGCATCGGCGCTGCCCGACCAGGCCCCAGTGCTCCAGCACTTGGCCCCGGCGCTGCCCAACCAGGCCCCGGCACTCCAGCACCCAGCCCCGGCACTGACTAGGCCCCGAAGCCCCAGCGCTCGGCCCCAACCCCTGCTGGCACTGCCTGACCAACCCCGACGCTCCAGCACTCGGCCCCGGTGCTGCCCAACCAGGCCCCGACGCTCCAGCACCCAGCCCTGGCGCTGCCCGACTAGGCCCCGACGCTCGGCCCCGACCCCGGCTGGCACAGCCTAACCAGCCCCGACGCTCGGCCCTGACTGGCGCTATAATGACACTCGATTTGACGTGATTATCAGCCTCATTTAAGCGACATTTCCTTGCTTAAGACATGGTTTTTAGGTAGAATAGAGAATATTCAATCAATTGCTCTATCTCGTGCCGTTTGTGTTACTTTATCCCGTTTCGGGTCTATTTGATGGTTTTCTAGTGTTTCTATGTTAGCACAGGTTTTTGCCGTCAAATAAGTAGCCAAGGACGTGTCTAAGGCGTTGGAACCTCGAGGAATTGCACCAGAATTGATCCAAGGAGTCAATCAAGTCGAACCAAATTCTTGCTCCATTTACACTGAAGTTTTCACCGAGAAACCCTTGGAGTTTTCGGCGAAAACCCAAGGACTAATCAGCAGAGCTTACCAAGGAAACTTTTTGGCGAAAACACTAAGTTTTCACCGAGAACCCGGCGTCCGAAAATCACAAGAGAATTCAGCCGGTGATCAGTCATTTAACAAAGAGATTTTCGGCGAAAATTCAAACATATTTTTGGCGAAAATTTCAGGCCAAATCCGACGGTATTAGGGTTAAGTATAAATACTTAACCGGCGGCCCAACACACAATATACATCATAATCCAACTAATACCAAAATACTTCGAGGATTCTCAAGAGTTCTGAAGTAGAGTTTAGAGTTCGAAGAGCCGGGAAGAGATCGTTACGCCATCACTTCCATCTCGAAGACTCGGAGCTAGGATTGCAGTTTACTGAAAGATCGAAGTTCTGCCGGAGTCGTCTTAATTAGGTTTTTTAGATCCTTTTTTGTTCTTCCTCTGTTCAAGATGAACTCTATCTTTGTCTTTGATACTTTTGTGAAAAACATGAGTAGCTAAACTCTTAGAGCTTAGACTAGATGAACCCTAAGTGACCCAGGGCTTTAAAGCGGTCACGGATCGGCGGTGATTAGATTCAAAGTCCAATCAGTTTCTCTTTCATGTTTGATTTGTTCTTCATTATTCATGTTTCTTGTCTGGATTGATCACCTAGATTAGATTCTTGTTAAGCTAAGGATAGAAGTGAACGCTCGCCTTACTTTAAAACATCAAATCGAACAATTAACCTAATCATTGGAGTGTGCCTTTCGTAGGAACCAGTTAGGGTAATCCACTGCAAGAGTAACTCATAAATCATTAGTAATTGCACCAATTAAGTTAAGTCATTGCGAGAGGCGACCGTACCCGAGCGGCTAATTAATCTTGGTAGCTCGATCGGATAGAGCGAACGTTCCCCAGTCTTAAACCTAAGGGTAGGGAGTTATGGTGGTGTCTTAGAATTGATTGAACGAGAATCGAAATCCGATGATCTGTTGATTGCCAATGCTCTGGTGAAGGAAGGGGGATTCAAAGTCTAAGCTTGTTTGTCATCTTTGTCTTAATCAACCAATCTTTCAATCTGTTTTCAGTTTTAGTTTTTAATTTCCGTGCATTTCTTAGAATTAGAAGTCGTGGAACTCACACCACGCACGAAGTATTTAAACTTGAATAACTTGCCTTTATATTTGAGTAAACGATCATTAGAAGACCCATCGAATACGATCTACCCTAGCTTTCTAAGCTTGGTAGTTATTTGCTAAACCTGCTCTGCAGCGTTCATCAAATTGGCACCGTTGCTGGGGATTTCTTTTGATTGTTCGAAAGAAAAACTGGCTTTTTATTCTTCTACCTTCCGTCTTTCATTTTCCCACCCACTTCGATTTTACACTGGTTTTGTTTGTTTTTGTTATTTGTAGGTTGCTCACAGGTGTATGCATCGCCGCCCTTGGACTCGCTCTCAAACCGACAAGGCTAAGAGTGTAGAGAGACCAGGCAGTTCTGCTCCACCTAGACAATCACAGATTCCAAGGAGAAGCAGAACCAATCCACCTCCATCCGTCACTCCAATCAAGATCGAGGAACTGAAGGAGAGTTCCTCATCTTCATCTTTACCGTCATCTTCATCCGCTTCATACACCGAGTCACTTTCACCTCCTCCATCTCCTACCATGGACAATCAGTTGCCACCACCACCACCACCAGTTGCACAAAAGAGACTAGCTGACTACAATAAGCCAAGCGCGACTAGCGTTCGATGTTTTATTGCCGTGCCATGCGTTGAAGGAGATCCTGACTATGAGATCAAGATTCCATTCTTGACTATGATCTCTAGGGATCTACAGTTTGAAGGCAGGCCACTAGACAATTCGTGCACACATCTGGCGGACTTCCTTGATCTCTATAGCACTTTTAAGAACGGAAATCTCGACAAGAACACTCTTTGCTTGAGAGCTTTCCCGTTCTCTCAGAAAGGCAAAGCTAAGAGGTGGATTACTGGCAAACCACCTGGCTACTATACCGACTAGGATACTCTTGCTCAGAACTTCATCGAAGAGTACTTTCCTCTTGCCAGAACAACAGACCTCCCTACAATGCTGGCGCCAACCACAACCAGAATCAGAATAGCCGCCCAGCTGGTCCAGCTCAGGACCAGAAGCCTAACCATCCACCGGCAGGTGTCTATCAGCCGCCGCACCGCAATCCGGGTAACAATGGAACTGCTCCTGGCAATCGCCAGAATCAATATTTGAATAATACCTATACAGGTTAGCAGCACCAGAAGGAGAACAACGTCAGTGACCTTGACAAGAAGCTTAGTCAGATCATCACCAGACTTGACGATCACGATTGTCAGTTCAAGGCTCAAGCTCTTCTCAACCAAGAATAGATAGCATCCGGTCAAAGAATTGAGCAGGCTGTGAACCACATCTCGAGCATGCTAGCATCTGGTCGACCATTTGGCCAACTCCCGAGCCAGATAGAGCCGAATCTGAGAAAGGAGCAAGCTAAGATGGTAACTGTTCAAGATTTTACAAGCTCATCTACTAATGCTTCTTCTGATTTATGCAGGATCCCTGAAACTTCGGAGAAGAAGGAAGCACAGAAAGTGGCGCCTAAGGAGTATGATCCTCCTCTTGCTCCGTACTATGTGAAGCCTCCTTTTCCAAGAGCATTGCTACCAAATGCAAGGATCGAGACTGGCATGAAGGGAAACAAAGAAGGATATCCTTCTTTCTATAGCAAGAAACCTTCCTCTCCATATCCAGCTAAGTGCTCTGATTCTGGTTCTTTCACTTTACCTCTAGTCATTAATGATATTGAGATAGAACGTTGTTTGGTTGATCTGGGCGTGTCTGTTAATGTTATGCCTATGAGTCTGTATGAGAAACTAACTCTAGGAGAACTTGAACCAACTAGCATACAACTTGTCTTTGCTGATAAATTGTTGAAAACCCCTAGAGGAGAGATAAAAGACGTTGTTACTAAATGTGGTCCTTTCACGTTCTTAGCTGACTATGTGATCATTGATACTAGTGAAGAGGATTCTACCATTCTTATAGGTTGACCTTTCATGGCAACATCCGGAATGAAAATCAATGTTTCGAATGGTTCTTTGACTTTGAGGGTTGGTAAGGAAACGATAACATTCCGTCTTAAGGACGGTATGAAATATGCTCCTAGGAATGAAGAATCTCATTGTCTAGCTGTTGAAACTGTGTAGTTGACTTTGGTCAACTCTGTTACTGACGCCTCATCTAGTGTTCCTAGATCAATTGCTGTTGCAGGTGTTGAACAGATGGTGAACCTGTCGTTGACGATTCACGCAAAAACTACTAATGCTAAGAAAAAGCTATAGCAGATCGTATTCCACGGGCCTTCAAATGATTGGCTACTTCAGAACTAACGAATTACTCAAGGAAAAACACGTTGTGCGTGGTGTGAGTTCCACGACTTCTAATTCTAAGAATTGCAGAGAAATTAAAACAAATTAAACTAAAGCAGATTGGGAATTAGGGTTTGAAAATAGAGATGACAGACGAACTTAGACTTTGAATCCCCCTTCGTTCCCCAGAGCATAGGCAATCAATAGATCAGCGGATTTCGATTCTCATTCAATCAATTCTAAGACACCACCATAACTCCTTACCCTTAGGTTTAAGACCGGCGAACGTTCGCTCTATCCGTTCTAGCTACCAAGATTAATTAGTCGCCCGGGTACGGTCGCCTCTCGCAACGACTTAACTTAATTGGTGCGATTACTAGTGATTTATGAGTTACTCTAGCAGTGGATTAACCCTAACCGGTTCCTACGAAAGGCACGCTCAAATTATAAGGTTAATTGTTCAATTTGATGTTTTATAGTAAGGCGAGCGTTCGCTTCTATCCTTAACTTAACAAGAATCTAATCTAGGTGATCAATCCAGACAAGAAACATGAACAATGAAGAACAAATCAAACATGAATGAGAAACTGATTGAATTTCGAATCTAATCACCGCCGATCCGTGACCGCTTTAAAGCCCTGGGTCACTTAGGGTTCATCTATTCTAAGCTCTAACGAGTTTAGCTACTCATGATCATTACAAAAGAAACAAAGACAAAGAAAGAGATCATCATCCTGAGGAAGAACAGAAAAGAATCTGAAAAACCTAATTTAGACGACTCTGGCAGACTTCGATCTTCGGTAGACGACACTCCTAGCTCCGGTTCTCTGAGAGGGAAGGGATGTCGTCATGATCTCTTTCCGGCTCTTCGAACTCGAACTCCTCGCTTCAGAACTCTAGAGAAAATCGTAGAAAACTGATCGCGAAAAGTTGTATTATGATTAATTGTTCGATTCTCTCTTTGGGCCGCCGGGTTAAGTATTTATACTTAACCCTAAATTGGCCGGAACAGTTCATCATTTTCGCCGAAAATAACAAGGTATTTTTGGCAAAAATTCTTGTGTAAATACCCGGCTCCTTCGGCTGATTCTACTATCCTTTTCGCCGAATAAGTTCTCGGCGAAAACTTTGATGTTTTCGCCGAAAACATCCTTCTCTTGGCGTTAGTGATTTTCCCTTGCATTTTCGCCAAAAACTCTGGGTTCTTTTCGCCGAAAATGTAAGTGTGAATGGGCAGATTTTTGGTTTGACTTGATCGGCTCCTTGGATTGATTCCGGTTCTTTTCCTCGATGTTCCAATGCCTTAGACACGTCCATGGCTACTTTATTTGATGGCAAAAACCTGTGCTTACGCAAAAACACTAGAAAACCATCAAATAGACCCGAAATGGGCCAAGGTAACACAAATGGCACGAGATAGGGCAATCGATTGAATATTCGTTATTCTACCCTAAAAATCATGTCTTAAGCAAAGAAATGTCGCTTAAATGAGGCTGATAATCACGTCAAATCGAGTGTCATCAAATACCCCACACTTAAGCTTTTGCTTGTCCTCAAGCAAACTGAATAGAAACGCTCATGTTCACAATTGATAAGATCAGTTAAATTGGAGCTCAATCAATCACAATGAATTATTAGACAGCTCGATCCTAGAACAAGAAACCTAACATGCATACAGATCAGCCAAACTACCTGGTCTCACTAATAAACTGCACACGACAAGTAATTAGCAATCAATCATGCACGAATTTGACCTGACCGACCAGACTCCTCACACAGGATATATATAGTATAATGGGAACTCTCACTCTCTGTGTTTAAGGACGTGTTTCTGCTCTCGATCATTTTCTGTTACCGAATTCTGTCATAGGTTTGCATTTCGACCACATCTCCACCGCTGTGACAACACGAGTATCTAGTCAAGAAGGACTTCCCTGCTAGGACCGTAATGAATTCTACACTACTCGGGTTTATAATGAGATGGATGATGGGAATGAATGATGATGGCTTGGTGCGGAGTAGCTTTCGACTAACTTCCCTCGAATCTAATCTATGGCTTCCTACCGTCTAACCAAACACGGGTGGAATGATGAACGCTCACAATTTTTCTTTCTACTTTGTTCTTCCATTTGTAGGGAGAAAAACATTTTATTTGAACTAAAACTTTAAACTTTTTCTGATTTTTCTTCTTTTTTCATTTTTTCAAAGATTTTTTTTCTTTTCTTTTCTTAAATATTATTTTTTTTCTTTGTGCCGATTTTCTTTTAGTTGCTAGAGGGGTTTACACGTCTGGACATAATAGCTAAGACCACCTGTTTAAGGGCTATAGGCAGGTTACCACAAACCGACTTCCGGTAGGTCAATCTAGAACTACAACCACAGGGGGTCAACGGGGAATGAAAGAAATGGGAAATGGCTGTAATGTATTATCGAACCAAAAGAACAGGCCAAGCTCAAGGGTTTAAACCTAGTGGATTTTATCGTTAGGGTAGGCTATCTGGCTTAGTAGCTGAATCTAGGTGCCCCTATCCTTCTAGAACTCGTGTCATCGTGTGGTCTCGAGTAGGTCTCATGCAAATTCTAACTCATTCAAGCAAACAGAAAACCACTCAGAAAGAATTTAAATTGCAAGTTACGTGCAATGGATCAAAAGCTCACAGTTGGTTTGCTAGTCGGATTCGGTCATTTTCATGCAATCAAGGCTACAAACTACAAGTGTGATTTTAAAAATTCTGTTCTGACCAGGCAATTTAGCATCAAAGCATACCAGTTGGTTCTCAAATTCTAGGTTAAGCAGTTTAAGCATCATTATGAAAGGTTGAACAACAACTTAACATCAAAAATCAAGAACTGAGCCATTCTAATGCTAGAGAGACTGAAATGGAATCACGAGGCACACAAAACACAATCAAGGGCAATCAAGTTCATGCAAGGTTCTCTAGCATCCTACCCCACACTTAAATCGGACTGTGTCCTCACAGGACTAATTCTAGAGTTCAGAGTGGAATGTAAGAACCTAGATGAGGACGGTTGATTTCAGAGGGTCAGCCCGGATCCTCAGAGCGGAGGGAAGTGTCGCCTAGCCTGAAGCAAAGGGAATCTCCCTGCTGCCTACAAAACAAAAACAAATGAAACATAAAAAGGAAACTGGGACAAGTGCCCCGGATCCACACAAAAAAATTTGGTCCAAAATCCGAAAATAATAAATAAAAATAAGACACCAGAAAAGGAATACAACCCGATCACTGCTGGTCCGGTGAACCGGGAGGTGAAAAGTTGAGAAATTCGCCGAGCTGGCGTTGCCACTCCAGCTGCGCCTCATACTGCCTATCGACGCGGCGCATGTGTTACTGCATAATAGTCCATCGCGCCTCGTGAGTGGCATTGTCGGTGATGCGCCACTCCTGCAGTCGCTCGTACAGCTCACCAATATCCGTGGGATGCGGTCGGGGCTGAGGTTGAGGTGCCTGGTATGGATCGGGAATGCGCGGCGGTGACTGGTGGATGTACCCTGCCTGATGGTGTGACGAGGGTATATAGTCATGAAACTCTGGCGGTGGATGCGGCTGCTGCTCCTCAGAATCATCTTCTTCCTCCAATTCGTCTACAGGCTGGAGTGGAGGATCTGCTGCTACATGGGGACTGAGGTCCAGCTCCAAGTCGTACGCGACTGCCAAATCTCCTCCAACGGTCCTAACTTGGCGTCGTGGAATGTGCGGGCCATATTCATGGCTGATGCCGAAGGAGAGGATAAGCTGACTGACGAAGTTACCCCCCAAGAGCTTGCGAGGCGGCGTCTTCCTCTTGGTCTTCTGGCTGAAGATGCGAGCAAGCACCCAACCTAGGTGTAGAGGGTAGCTCTCCCGGATGGCTCGAAGAAGCATGAGCTCCTCCTTGAGGACATGGTGGCGATCCTTATCTGGAACATACAAAAGAGATCTACGCCACACCAAATGAATAAACTTGAAGAGAGGGTGATAAGGAATTTATCAAGGTCGTATTTCCACGAGGGCTCTCTCAAAAGCTTGTACTCACACGGTTCATGGACGGTCTATTCATTTAAAATTGGTTTTAGTTTGAAATAAGAACAAAAGAAAACATAAAGAAAACTAAACAAACAAAGCAAATCAAAAGGGTGCAAATCAAAGGTAAAGGAGGTTAACTTGGAAAGATAGGTTCATCATGCTCAAGAGATATAAATGCACAAACAAGCCAAACATGAACGATGATGCAATCGAATGACCATGCAAATCCCTAATATAGACTCAATGCACTCTCGTCGCACCAAATCCCTATCCTAGAACCACTCAACCTAGGCTCTCGCTCTCAAGCTAAGTGACTAAGGATGCATTAAAGGTGTTTGATGAAATGCCAAGCTACAAAACCCTCTCCTATGACTCTATGACCACTAGGCTAGACACCACACTCTCATGTCAATGTCCTAACACTAAGAGAATCATCAAAAGACTAATCAAAGTCCAATTGAATGAAAAACCTTATGCACACCAAGTGTTCCATAAAATGCACAAGTGAGAAATCATGCAACCATGGTTGAATTGAGATGATCTAATCTCTTAGAACACACTCCCTTCAATCCCTAGACCTACAATCCATGTAATCCAAGCACTCTCATGCATTACATTACAAATAATAGACCAATCAAGCCATAGCCATCAATGGAATTAACAACAAGTCATAGAGACCATCTTCATACAATCCAAGATCAATCATGGCAAGTTTATACAATTAACCTCTATCCTAGCACAACCATCTATCAATCCAAGAAAACCTAGGAAATCAGCCACACATGGCCAAGGGTACACAAGAGAAAGAAAGAGAGATGGTCACCAAGAGTTCCATGGCAATCCTCTTCTTGCAAGCTCCTCTCCCCAAGGTTGTGGGCTTCAATCCAAGCTCCTTACTCCAATTTGCACCTTGCTCTAGGGTTGTGGAAGATTGGTTGATGAGGAGAAAGTTGAGAGAAAAGTGAGAGGAAGGGTTTTTGATCGGCGCGTTTAATAATAATCGAAATCCTCCTCAAAATTTCCACCCCTCTCTCTTTAAATAGCACCGCTGGAATTGCTTGGGATTTTCGGTGAAAACTCTGAGCTGTTTTCGCCGAAAATATCTTCAGCGATCAAAGGCCTTCTGTCTGCTTCGAGTTTTTGGACCGAGGACTTGAAAATTTCGCCGAGAACTTCCTCTTCGGTGAAAATACTATGATATTTTCGCCGAAAAGGTCTTCAGCTAAAAGTCGTATTTTCTCTAGTCTTGCATCGGCCGTATCTCCTCCGTCCTAAATCCGATCGACCTCCCGTTTGATCCCACGTGCTCCTTGTCACCAGTACTACGACGCCAAGACCTGAAAATGCCAAGAAAACAACTCCAATAGACACGGAATTGGCCTCAAAGTAGCAACCGGACAACAAATGGACACTTAGCACAAAACTTCAATAAAAGCATATTAAGCATGGCTTTTAGGGATCAAACATGGGCATTTCATAGGCTAATCGAAGGCTTAAAATGCACTAAATATAATCACATCAGAGGGTGAGAGAAAGACTTAACTGAGTTGTGCACCCCGAGGCGATCGCAAGGTACTCCCGTCATGTGGCTCCAGAGCGCGTCATAGCCCTCGTCATCGTCATCGTCGCCCCATCCTAGGTGATGTCCCTGATAGTGCTCGTGGGGGATGCCTAGGTGAGCGGCAAAGTCATCATAGGTGAGCTCCCTCCGCACTCCGCCAAGATAGAAGGTGATGACCTTCTGGCGCTGCCTCTTCTTGTGCTCGTCTAGGTCAAAGGTTGCCCAGAACTCCTGGAGAGCAATCTCTGGGTAATCAGCGGCTATGGTGGTCAGCTCCAGGAGACCAGCCGGTTCTAGGGCGTCATGCACATTCTGGTGGTAGTCCTCGTTGTCATCGAAGAGAGACTCCATGGATAGAGGTCGCAGATCAGCTCCACGGGAGTTCTGGAGCTTCTGGAAACACTCGAAATAGTAGTCCGGCAAACGGGCGATGGTGCGATGGTATCCAGCTCTGTGAGGTAGTGCGGGTGGAGGACCTAGAGTGGCGGGTGTGACGGGGGCGGCAGCTTCGGAGCTCGAGGCGCCATCGAGTCGCGCCTTAGTCCTGCGCTCAAAGGTGTTCCTAAAACCAGACGTGAAACCAGATTAGTCAACTAAAATCCTACCCCACACTTAGTAGAAAAACTCAATTTCACAAAGAAATGAGGGAAACTAAGTGGGGTAAGCAAAGCGAGGTAACCAGCAATCATAGACAATAAAATACATGTCTGAAGAGCAGCTATAATCGGATAAGCACAATCAGAGTTCAAAAAGTCAAACCGACAATTAGAAAGTCAACATGTATAGCACGATGAACCCTAATCATGGCAAGACTATTGCAACTTGGGGGAATGATGGTAATATAATCTCAAATGGCAAGCACGATAATCTGAACGAGAGTGAACACATTCGGCAGCCAAACGATCAAATACAGTTAATGGTCAAACCGACATTTTTCACAGGTCAACATAACAAAGAATCAGTCGTATGCAAAGCAACACATGGTCAAATGATATGTAAATTAAGCACAAAACTCCCTAAGCACGCTAGAACAGTCCAACAGATTCAGCTAACTAAGTTCACACGAAAACAGTCGGCACGCAAAACGAGGCAAACCAAAAAGTCAACCGAAAGTCAACCCCAACGAAAATCAGCAATCCATATATCAAAAGATTCGTATTGAAAGGTTGCACACTTTACCTTGAAGCCATGGATGCAAAAAGTGAACGGGTCGGAAGGAATCGGTGAAAAACACTGAAAACAAGGGTTTCGGAGAACTGGAGCTGTAGAGCTCCGATTCTGGTGTTCTAGGGCTTGAAAAGATCGGAAGGAAGAGGGGAGTTGAGCGGCGGCGGTTGGCGACGGTGGCGGCAGCGAGAAACGGTGGCGGCGGTGAGTTTAAAGAAGTGGTGGTCGGCGGTGTTTAAAACGGATAGGGGAGGGGGTTTTCGGGTTGCTGAACGAAAATGAAAGTGGATGAGAGAGGGGGTGGTTCCGAAATTTTAAAGGAATAGTGGTCTGATTTTCAAAATTATTTCCGGCGAAAAGAAGAGGGTGGTTTCGCCGAAAATATCAGTTCAAATACACTGCCGGATTTTCAAGAGTGTTTTCGGCGAAATCAAGTACTCTTTTTCGGCGAAAATTTGTAGTTTAAAGTACTGTTGGTTTTCAAAAACGTTTTCACCGAAAACATTATACTATTCGGACCAAAAATATTGAACAGTGAGGACCAGTGAAAACCAAAGGGCGATTTCGCCGAAAATGGAGTTTTAGTTTCGCCGAAAATTTTTAACTACTCGGGTTGAAAATATTTTCGCAAATCCAGCCAACTTTAGAAAATCACAGTTAAATCCACAAAAATAGGAACGACCTCAATCAACTTGCTACTGACTCTATGACACACAGACTACACACGAAAAATAAGAAAACAAACAAACTGACTCTTTTGGCTCCCCCGAACCAACTCTAAAACACTAAGTTCGACACAAAATTAAAAACAGACTCTAGCCGTGGGTTGCCTCCCACGAAGCGCTCTTTTATTAACGTCCTTGAGCTGGACCATACCTGGACAGTATTAGGAGACATCCCAACTCAGATTCTCCTTCACGCTCGCGTCGGAGTTCATGAAGTACAGCTTCGGGGTTTCTCCGGTAAGCGTGAATTTCTTCCCGTTTGCATGCAAAATCTTGGTACGTCCGTCGGGAAGATGCTCGATGAACTTGAATGGTCCGAACAGCTCTCTGGAGAGGTCATCCTTCTTGAGTGTGATGATGGAAGGAATGAGGACTGTCGGCTTCTTCTTCTCTTTTAACTTCGGCTTGGTATCACCAGGATCGGTGATCGTCAGTACTTCCTTAGGAGAGGCTTTCGGCTTCTCCCTCCATACTTGTTCTGGCGCCGGTTTCTCGGAACAAATTGGTGGTGCAGCTGGCTCGGTGGAAGACGGTAGAGCATTTGGTCTCCAGACCATTTGGGTTTTCATCTTCTTGTTCTTTCCTCGAGATCTGCTCGGTGGTTTAGAAGAGGCTTGCAGTTCCTTCTTCTTCTTAGGCGGCTTTTGGACCGAAGCTTCTGGCTTCTTCTTTATAACCTGTTTAATACCTACATCAACAACTGATCTAGAGACACTGGAAAAAGCATTAGTAACGGAGTTGACTGAAGTCAACCCCACAGTTTCAACAGCAAGGCAGTGAGATTCTTCATTCGTAGGGTTATATTTCATGCCATCTTTAAGACGGAACGTTTTCGTTTCTTTACCGACCCGTAGAGTTAAAGAACCATTTGGAACGTTAATATTCATTCCAGTAGTAGCCATGAAAGGTCGACCTATGAGAATTGTAGAATCATCTGTACCAGTATCCATAATCACATAGTCAGCTAAGAACGTGAACGGACCACATTTAGTAACAACGTCTTTAATCTCTCCCTTAGGGGTTTTAAGTGATCTATCAGCAAAGACAAGTTGCATACTAGGCGGTTCAAGTTCTCCTAGATTCAGTGTTTCATATAGACTCACAGGCATAACATTAACAGACGCTCCTAGATCAACTAAGCAACGTTCAATCTCAACATCATTAATAACCAATGGTAAAGTAAAAGAACCAGGATCAGATAACTTAGCTGGATATGGAGAGGTAGGTTTCTTGATACGAATGTCAGGGTATCCTTCCTTGTTCCCCTTCATGCCAGTCTCGATCCTTGCATTTGGAAGTAGTGCTCTAGGAAAGGGAGGCTTCACGACGTACGGTGCAAGAGGAGGGTCGTCCTTCTTAGGCGCCGGTTCCTGTTCTTCTTCTTCCTCTGAATTTTCAGCGATCCTGCGTAAAACAGAAAAAGCATCAGCAATTAAGTTTGGAAGTTTCCGAGCGGTTACCATTTTAGCTTGTTCTTTTCTCTGGTTAGGCTCTGTTTGGCTTGGAAGCTGGCCAAATGGGCGACCAGATGCTAGCATGCTCGAGATGTTGTTCACGGCTTGCTCAATTCTTTGTCCAGATGCTATCTGTTCTTGATTGAGAAGAGCTTGAGCCTTGAATTGACTGTCGTGGTCATCAAGTCTGGTCATGATCTGGCTGAGCTTCTTATCCAGGTCACTGACATTGTTTTCTCTGTGATGTTGTTGCCCTGGATAGTTGTTATTCATGTATTGATTCTGGCGATTACCAGGAGCAGTTCCATTGTTACCCGGATTGCGGTGCGGCGGCTGGTAAACACCTACCGGCGGATGATTAGGCTTCTGATCCTGAGCTGGACCAGCGGGCGGTTGTTCTGGTTCTGGTTATGATTGGCGCCAGCATTGTAGGGAGGTCTGTCTTGGTAGTTCCCTTGCTGCCTGAAGTTACGCTAGCCAACATAACCGTTCTGATTATTAACGAAGCCTTGTTGGACGAAGTTTACCTCTTCGGCGGACCAGACTTCTGTCTTACCAAAATTCTGGCATCGTCCTCCATTATGTGCTCAAGCTCCACACCACTCGCAATCAGCAACATAGACAGAAGCTGCTGGTGGCTTGATCGGTGTGGTAGACTTCTTCAAGTGCTTCTCTACTTCTGCCTTGATAGCTGCTTCGAGATCTAGCTTGCTCCTTGATCCTTCAGATTGACGTTCCCAGTTCCTTGACTTGGATGCACAGTTCGCAAAGTGAAGAAGAGCAGCTTCAGGAGTGAGTGTAGTGCAATCCCCTTCAGCTAGAGAATTGACCCACTTGGCAAATTCTTCTCGAAGTCCCGAGCAAAGATTTCAGCTAACTGCCTCTGCTCGAATCCATGATGAGGGCAGGTGTAGAGAAGTTCTTGGTATCGATTCCAAGTATCATACAAGCTTTCTCCTTCTTTCTGGGAGAATCTGGCAATGCTGTCCTTGATGGGGGTTGTTCTGGCTGGCGGAAAGTATTCTTCAATGAAGTCCTGAGCCAGAGTGTCCCAGTCAGTGTAGTAGCCAGGTGGTTTGCCAGTAAGCCACCTCTTAGCAGGGCCTTTCAAAGAGAACAGAAAAGCTCTCAGCCAAAGAGTATTTTTGTCGAGGTTTCCGCTCTTAAAAGTACTGCAGAGATCAAGGAAGTCTGCAAGATGAGTGCACGGATTGTCTAGGGGCCTGCCTTCAAATTGTAAATCCCTAGAGATCATAGTCAAGAATGGAATCTTGATCTCATAGTCAGGATCTCCTTCAATGTGAGGAACGGCAATGGCAGATCGAACGCTAGTCGCGCTCGGCTTGTTATAGTCTGCTAGACTCTTCTGTGCAGGTGGCGGTGGCGGCGGTGGATTTCCTCCCGGTGGTGGTGGTAGATCGCCGCCTGGCGGTGGTAGATGATCAGTCATGGTAGGAGATGGAGGTGGTGAGAGTGATTCTGTGTATGAAGCGGATGAAGATGAGGAACTCTCCTTCAGATCCTCAATCTTAATCGGAGTGATGGGTGGATCGGATTTGCTTCTCTTCAAAATCTGTGATCGTAGAGGTGTAGCAGAACTGCCTGGTCTCTCTATACTCTTAGCCTGTTCGGTTTGAGAACGAGTCCAAGGGCGGCGAGGCATACACCTGTAAACCTACAGATAACAAAAACAAACAAAACGAGTGTAAAATCGAAGTGGGTGGAAAGGTGAAAGATGGAAAGTAGAAGAATAAATTGCCAGTTCTTCTTTCAACAATCAAAAGAAGGTCCCCGGCAACGGCGCCAATTTGGTGAACCTGTCGTTGACGATTCACGCAAATAACTACTAATGCTAAGAAAAAGCTATAGCATATCGTATTCCACGGGCCTTCAAATGATTGGCTACTTCAGAACTAACAAATTACTCAAGGAAAAACACGTTGTGCGTGGTGTGAGTTCCACGACTTCTAATTCTAAGAATTGCAGAGAAATTAAAACAAATTAAACTAAAGCAGATTGGGAATAAGGGTTTGAAAACAGAGATGACAGACGAACTTAGACTTTGAATCCCCCTTCGTTCCCCATAGCATAGGCAATCAACAGATCAGCGGATTTCGATTCTCATTCAATCAATTCTAAGACACCACCATAACTCCTTACCCTTAGGTTTAAGACCGGTGAACGTTCGCTCTATCCGTTCTAGCTACCAAGATTAATTAGTCGCCCGGGTACGGTCGCCTCTCGCAATGACTTAACTTAATTGGTGCGATTACTAGTGATTTATGAGTTACTCTAGCAGTGGATTAACCCTAACCGGTTCCTACGAAAGGCACGCTCCAATTATAAGGTTAATTGTTCAATTTGATGTTTTAAATTAAGGCGAGCTTCGCTTCTATCCTTAACTTAACAAGAATCTAATCTAGGTGATCAATCCAGACAAGAAACATGAACAATGAAAAACAAATCAAACATGAATGAGAAACTGATTGAATTTCGAATCTAATCACCGCCGATCCGTGACCGCTTTAAAGCCCTGGGTCACTTAGGGTTCATCTAGTCTAAGCTCTAACGAGTTTAGCTACTCATGATCATTACAAAAGAAACAAAGACAAAGAAAGAGTTCATCATCCAGAGGAAGAACAGAAAAGAATCTGAAAAACCTAATTTAGACGACTCTGGCAGACTTCGATCCTCGGTAGACGACACTCCTAGCTCCGGTTCTCTGAGAGGGAAGGGATGGCATCACGATCTCTTTCCGGCTCTTCGAACTCGAACTCCTCGCTTCAGAACTCCAGAGAAAATCGTAGAAAACTGATCGCGAAAAGTTGTATTATGATTAATTGTTTGATTCTCTCTTTGGGCCGCCGGGTTAAGTATTTATACTTAACCCTAAATTGGCCAGAACAGTTCATCATTTTCCCGAAAATAACAAGGTATTTTCGGCGAAAATTCTTGTGTAAATACCCGGCTCCTTCGGCTGATTCTACTGTCCTTTTCGCCGAATAAGTTCTCTGTGAAAATTTTGATGTTTTCGCCGAAAACATCCTTCTCTTGGCGTCAGTGATTTTCCCTTGCATTTTCGCCGAAAACTCTGGGTTCTTTTCGCCGAAAATGTAAGTGTGAATGGGCAGATTTTCGGTTTGACTTGATCGGCTCCTTGGATCGATTCCGGTTCTTTTCCTCGATGTTCCAATGCCTTAGACACGTCCATGGCTACTTTATTTGACGGCAAAAACCTGTGCTTACACAAAAACACTAGAAAACCATCAAATAGACTCGAAACGGGCCAAGGTAACACAAATGGCACGAGATAGGGCAATCGATTGAATATTCGTTATTCTACCCTAAAAATCATGTCTTAAGCAAAGAAATGTTGCTTAAATGAGGCTGATAATCACGTCAAATCGAGTGTCATCAACAGATTTCCTTGTCTGGTTTGGCTACCTAGATTAGATTCTTGTTAAGATAAGGATAGAAGCGAATGCTCGCCGTACTTTAGAACACCAAATCGAACAGTCGACCTTATAATTGGAGCGTGCCTTTCGTAGGAACCGATTAGGGTTGATCCATTGCTAGAGTAACTCATTAATCATTAGAATTTGCACCAGTTAAGTTAAGTCATTGCGAGAGGCGACCGTACCCGGGCGGCTAATTAATCGTGGTAGCTAGATTGGATAGAGCGAACGTTCGCCAGTTTTAAACCTAAGGGTCAGGAGTTATGATGGTGTCTGTGAACTGAATGAAATAGAATCAAAAATTGCTGGCTGTTGACTGCTGCTGCTCTGGTAATCACAGGGGGATTCGAAGTCTAAGCCTGTCTGTCATCTTTCTAATCAATCAATCAATCTTAAATCTGTCTTTGCTTAAATTCCTTTTCATTTTACTCTTTGCGCTTTAGTATAAAAGTCGTGGAACTCACACCACGCACAACGTGTTTAACTTGGAATTAAACCTGTCAACACCCTTGAGTAAGGAAGTAGAGGAAACCCCAGGAATACGATCTACCCTAGCTTCGTAGCTTGGTAGTTATTTGATCAACCGCTATCCTGCAGCTCATCAATCACCTAGATTAGATTATGGTTAAGCTAAGGAGACTTCTTCTATTTCGTTGAAAGAAGAGTTGGCATTTTAGTTCTTCTACCTTTTCATCTTTCACTTTCCATTACACTTCGATTCTACACCGGTTGTGTTTGTTTTTGTCTCGTGCATATCATAGCAGGTACAAAAGCAGATCACATCCGTTCCATCTTCTTTTACCACAATGGTTACTCTTAAAAGTGTTGCGGACTACAGTAAGCCGCGTGCATCTAATCTTCGATCACCCATCACCGTGCTCTCTAATGACAATGATCCTGACTATGAGATTCAGATTCCTCTCCTGGAGCTAATTTCTAGGGACATACAATTCGAGGGAAGACCAGAAGATAATCCTTACACACACATAACCACCTTTCTGGCTGTCTGCGACACCTCCAAGTCTGGGAATCTCAATAAGAATGTACTATATCTCCGAGCTTTCCCATTCTCTCTCAGAGGTGCAGCTAAACAATGGCTTAGCAGCAAACCACCAGGTCATTACACTGAATGGGAGGCATTAGCTCAAGATTTTGTTGAAGAATACTTCCCTCCCGCAAGAACAACTGCTTATAAAGACCGCATTTCCAGATTCACTCAGAGAGAGGATGCGAGCCTGTATGACACTTGGAATGAATTCCAGTCTCTTCTCTTCGACTGCCCTCATCATGGGTATGAACAAAGACAGCTGGCTGAATTCTTTACTCGAGGAATGCGCAAAGATTCTGCAAACTGGGTCAACACCCTAGCTGGCGGAGATTGCACCGCTCTCACTCCTCAGGATGCGCTTCTGCATTTTGCTGACTGTGCTTCGAAATCTAGAAATTGGGAGAGGCACATAGAAGGAACCAAGAGTCAGAGCCAGAGTCAGATAAATGTTGCAGAGCAGATCAAGGCAGAAGTTCAGAAGCATCTGCAGGCAGCTGGTATCCCTCTCGATTCTTCGTCAGCTACCACCTTCTCGGTTTACTGTGGATGGTGTGGATCGTGTGCTCATAACGGTGGAAGCTGCCTCAATTTTGGTACAGCAGAAGTCTGGTCTACTGAGGAGATAAACTTCATTGATCAAGGTTTCGCCAACAACCAGAAAGGCTACGCCGGCTACAGAAACTACGTGCCACGGAAGCAGAGCAACCGGTTAGTAGATCCTTATTATAGACCTCCGAGATTCATTGGAGGACAACATCAGTTTCAGGCGAAGCCGTACTACAATAGAGATATGGACTATGAGAAGAAGTTTGATCAGATCATGAGCCGACTTGACGACCATGACATTCAGTTAAAAGCTCAAGCCGCACTTAATCAAGGAACAAGGGCTCAAACCCAGAGGATAGAGGATGCAGTACTCAATATGGCGAAACTTTTTACTAGCAGCCCTCTCCTTAATCCAGAATCATTTCAAGAAAATTCCGATACAAGGAGCGAACACGCTCAAGCTATTACCACTAGGAGCGGCAAGCAAACAACTGATCCAAAAGCTTCGGAACCTGACACGAGACCAGATACTAGTGCTGCCCTGGATATGCCGGAGATAGAAGATATCACAGAAGAGGAAGAAGAAGCACCTGCTCCTCCTCCTCCGTCGCCCAAGACAGCTCCTGAGCTTGTCTTGGCGCCATATGTACCTAGGATTCCTTTTCCAAAAGCTGCAAGAAGCAAAGCCAAGGATCACGACACTCAGTATATGAAATGGTACAATGTTCTTAAGACTGCAGAAATCAAGATACCAGTGACAGACGCTGTGGAGATTATACCACCACTTGGAAGTTCTTTAAAGACCTAGTGAAGAAGGTGAAGAGTGGCGAGGTGTACTCTATCACGCTCACTAATGAATGCGCGTCTATCCTAGGTGCGCCATCTCCCATTCGACAGCCGCCACCTCCCCCAGCTAAGTGTTCTGATCCAGGTTCTTTTACATTACCGTGCATTATTAATGGCATTCAGATTGATCACAGTCTGGTTGATTCTGGTGCTTCTATAAATGCTATGCCTATTTATCTATATGAAAAACTGAACCTAGGAAAATTAAAACCAATCACCATGCGTCTCGTATTAGCCGATAGGTCTGTCAAGCTACCTAGAGGTATAATAGAAGATGTAACTATTTGTTGTGGTCCGTTTACTATAATTGCAGATTTTGTTGTTCTAGATACCCGTGAGTTAGACGGAACGCTCATCCTAGGTCGACCTTTCTTAGCAACTGATGGTGTGAATATAAACTGCAAACAAGGCTTGTTAACTTTAAGTGTAGGTCAAGAAAGTGTTGCATTCTGCATCAAAGATAGCATGAGATATTCTGTTGCTCAAGATGATAAATGTTATGCTATTGATCCCCTAGAGTTGGCCTCGGCCGACTCCGTTACTAATGCTTTATCTAGTGATCCGCTAGAGTTGTGTTTGATTTAGGGATTGATAACCGTTAGAAGATCCAGAGCAGCGCCAATGGCAACATGTGTTGGACGAGCAGAAGGCGACATTCACACCCCTACATGCGCCTCCACACATCGAACCAGCTTCGGGTCGGATTACTACCTCATACGAGAATCCACCAGAACTCACTCTGAAGGAGCTGCCTGACCACTTAGAGTACGCATTTCTGGGAAAGGACTGCCAGTTACCTGTCATCATCAATG
Source organism: Linum lewisii (assembly GCA_034768395.1). NCBI lineage: Eukaryota > Viridiplantae > Streptophyta > Magnoliopsida > Malpighiales > Linaceae > Linum > Linum lewisii. The sequence continues at coordinate 24,391,808 of CM068303.1, read as the reverse complement.
CGAATCTATCTTCCGAGCAGAAAGAGCAACTGATCAGACTACTCAAGAAGCATGTCCGAGCTATTGCCTGGCAGTTGGCAGACATCAGAGGCATCTCTGAAACCTTCTGCAAACATCGGATAGTTGTTGATGAAGAATTCAAACCAGTTAGACAACCGCAACGTCGTCTTAACCCTCAGATGTAGGAAGTTGTGAAGAAAGAAGTACTCAAGCTTCTAGATGCTGGTATCATCTATCCTATCGCCAACAGTCCTTGGGTCAGTCCGACTCAAGTCGTTCCGAAGAAAGGGGAATCACCGTCATCCCTAATCCAAAGGGTGAGCTCATTCCTACCCGAACAGTTACCGGATGGAGAGTCTGTATCGATTATCGGTGATTAAATGATGCCACCAGGAAGGATCACTTTCCGCTGCCGTTCATTGATCAGATGCTTGAACGATTGGCTGGGCATGAATACTACTGTTTCGTAGACGGGATGTCTGGTTACTTCCAGATCCCCATCGAGCTTGCTGATCAAGAGAAGACGACTTTCACATGCCCGTTCGGTACGTTTGCTTATCGTCGTATTCCTTTTGGTTTATGTAACGCACCTGCTACCTTTCAGAGATGCATGCTTGCAATATTTGGAGATCTGGTAGAGAATGTGGTGGAGGTGTTCATGGACGACTTCTCGTCTATGGAGATTCGTTTTCCAAATGTTGGCTAATCTGGACAAGGTGCTAGCTCGTTGTGAAGAGACCAACCTAGCTCTTAGTTGGGAGAAGTGTCACTTCATGGTTACCGAAGGCATTGTTCTAGGCCATAGAATCTCTAAGACTGGCATAGAAGTTGATCGTGCTAAGCTTGAGACCATTGCCAGTCTACCACCACCAACCTCAGTTAAAACAGTTCGGAGTTTTCTCGGTCACGCTGGATTCTACCGAAGATTCATCAGAGACTTCTCCAAGATCACCCTTCCAATGACGAAGCTCCTCGAGAAAGATGCTCCTTTCATCTTTGACAAAGCCTGACTTGAAGCCTTTGAGACTCTGAAGACTCAACTCACTACCGCACCAATTCTTCAAGCACCAGATTGGAATCTCCCGTTCGAGATCATGTGCGATGCTAGTGATTTCACCGTTGGCGCGGTTCTTGATCAGAGAAAGGAGAAGAGATTCCATCCTATCTATTTTGCGAGCAAAACACTCAATGATGCTCAGAGAAACTACACTACTACGGAGAAGGAGCTCTTGGCTATCGTTTTCTCCTTTGATAAGTTTAGACAGTATCTGGTTCTTTCACATACATTGTCTACACAGACCATGCTGCTTTGCGTCATCTATTAGCCAAGCAGGATTCAAAGCCACGTCTCATCCGATGGATCCTCCTTCTTCAAGAGTTCGACATAGAAATTAAAGACAAGAAGGGAGCAGAGAATTTAGCAGCAGATCATCTTTCTCGCCTCGAGGAATGTCAAACAGGTAAGTCTACTACCCCTATCAATGATTCTTTCCCTGACGAGTTTTTGCGTGTGGAAACGTTTGAACAGGTTAACAGCAGCATAGCTAACGCTCAAGATCTGAGTAATGCAACCGACTCGGAAGAACCATGGTATGCAACCCTGGCTAACTACCTCTCTCACGGCATTGTACCCCCTGAGTTGGACTACAATGCACGCAAGAAGCTCTTTAAAGAAGCCAAGTCATACTTTTGGGATGAACCATTCTTATACCGCATCAGTCTTGACGGAATGATCCGGAGATGTGTCTCTTACACTTAAGCAGCTGACATCATTCGCAAATGCCATGAAGGACAGTTTGGAGGACACTTCGGAGGCAACCACACTGCGAGAAAGGTACTCGAAACAGGTTTCTACTGGCCCTCGATCTTTAGTGATTGTGACGTTTTTGCTAGACGTTGTGATGCGTGCCAGCGATCAGGTAACATCTCTAACCGTAATGAGATGCCCCAAATTGTTTCTTTAACTGTTGAAATCTTTGATGTCTGGGGAATTGATTTTATGGGTCCGTTCACACCCTCCAACGGAAACAAGTACATTCTTGTAGCCGTTGATTATGTTTCTAAGTGGGCTGAAGCTGAAGCTTTACCCACTAATGATTCTAGAGTGGTGGGTCGGTTCCTTACCCGTCTTTTCACGCGTTTTGGTTCGCCGCGCTTCATCATAAGCGATAGGGGGACCCACTTCCATGGACAATTCGACCGGGTGTGCAAACGTTTCGGCGTCACCCACCGTATGTCCAATGCTTACCATCCTCAAGCGAATGGCCAAGCGGAAGTGACGAACCGTGTGCTCAAGCGGATTCTTGATAGGACAGTTGGCCGGTCTCGCAAGGACTGGTCATCTAAGCTCAATGATGCCTTATGGGCATATCGAACTGCCTACAAGACTCCCATCGGTACCTCACCCTATCAACTGGTCTATGGAAAGGCATGCCATTTACCAGTTGAGCTTGAGCACAAGGCATTCTGAGCTAACAAAGAGTTAAACATGAGTCATGCAGTAGTAGGTAACAACCGCCACGACCAACTCGCGGAGCTTGAGGAGCACTGACTCCACGCGTATGAAAGCACGAGGTTATATAAAGAGTGCACGAAGAAAATTCATGACTCGCAATTGAAGACGATCAAGCAGTTCTATCCCGGAGAACAAGTGCTCTTATACAACTCTCGCTTGAAGCTGTTCCGGGTAAACTGAAATCCCGGTGGTCTGGCCCTTATACCGTGGTCCGCCAAACACCCTTAGGCAGCGTCTACATTAAATTGCATGATCAAGAGCCGTTCGCGGTCAACGGACATAGGCTTAAGCAGTACCTGCAAGGATTAGTTGTCTCTTCTATCGATGTGCACTACTTCACTTTGGAATCCTGACATGAATCCAGGTATCATCTGGCTCACGGATGTTAAACAAGAGCGCTTCGTGGGAGGCAACCCACGGCTGGAGTTAGTTATTTTCATTTTGAGTCGTTTTGTTTTAAGTTTCATCTTTAAAAAAAAAAACTCTCAGTCGCCGGTTTTAAATGAATTTTCGACGAAACCATTTCCAAATTCTCGCCGAAATCATGTTTTCAATTCCACTTGATCCTCCTGTCCATACTTTTCAAACCGAAAACCCTACGCTTCTCGCCGAAAACAATTCTACCATTTTCACTACAATTTTTGCCGAAAATTCCCATTCACCTTCGCCGAAAATCCTGGTTCAAATTCTCCTGCCTATCATGTCTAACATTTTCGCCGAAACCAAGCCATAATTTTCGCGAAACCAAGCCATAATTTTCGCCGAAAATCCAGTGCCTCCCCTTCGACTATTTAAGCGGCCCCACCCCTCTTGTTTTCGGTCCAGCATCCGAAAATTTGAAACACGCTCAGCTCCCCTCCCTGCTTTGCAATCCGCTGCCACCAAGACGTCGCCGCCCTTGACCACCATTCAGCCGCCGATTGCTTCGCCCGCCGCCGTCTCCTAAGCAACCGCTGTCGACAGCCGCCCTTCACCCTCTCCCTAGCCACTGTTCCAAACCCTAGAATCGTAGCTTTTCAGCTTTGGTTCCGGCCGACCTAGTTTTCAAGTTTTTCAAAGTTTTCGTGGGCTTCCAATCGTTTTCTCGAATCATGTCTTCTCGGTTAGTTGTCCAACCTTTGATTGTGCATCTTTTGGCTCTTTAACTTTCGGATTTCGGCATGGTTGGTTATGGTTGACTTTTTGGTTCTCCCTCATTCTTCTTGATTGCTTTGTCGGTATCAATTGGCTTGATTCTGGTATTGTCTGTAGCCTTTTCAGAATCGTGATTTGTTGTCTGTGAGATCATGTTAATGAATCATTCCATCCCTCATGCTTGCTGAATGAATTGACTGTTCTTTATTACTTTATCTCGATTCAATGATCTCTCGGCTCCTTTGGTTACCCCACCTTGTCAGTTTTAAGTGTGGGGTAAGGGTCTGGTCATCTAATGCTGGTCATTTATGAGTTTTACAGGGCTCCCAGCGTTTTAAGACTACCAGTGCGGATAGAGCACAGCGATCCTCAGCTCGCCAGAGCAAGACACCACCTTCTCGACGGCCCGCACCAGCTGCTTAGAGATCGACGGCTGTGGCCATCGTTCCAGAGGATGTGCCTACCCCTGCAGCTCCCATTTCCTCTATGCCTACACCTGCCACTAGGGCCGTGCATCCTTTCATCGCCGCCCTGGAGCCGCACCAGCTCGAGGTCTTTCAGAAGATCAAAGACATCCCTCCGGCTAAGGTGGCCGTTCTGTCTCTGGACAGTCTCAAAGCGCACAATCCGGCTTGGCACTCGACAATTGACACCACTCTTCATAAAGCTGGATTGCGAGTGCTCACAACTCAGGGCTCCCCCTACCCGCTTGTCGCCCTCCAAGAGTTCTAGAGTTCATTCCAGCGCCTCACCCCGAAGCCCGTCCGCGAGCATAAATTCGTTTCCGTTCGCCTCGGTGGTGTTCTTCATGAGAAGTCCCTTCGCGAGTTCGGCCGCTTGCTGGATCCGCACGTCAACTTCGATACCGCATTAGCTGGCTTTGAGGACACGTACTCCATCACAAGTGCTCCTTACCCGGATGTCTGGAGATGGGCCTGCTGTGAGGAGGAGAGCTCCCCTATCGTCCACCCCACGGTTGGTGACATCTTTCACCCTATACTTAAATTCTTGCATTATGTTTGGGTGCAATCTCTGTGTTTTTGCAGCAAGACGAGCCGCCACCACGTCTCTTTGGAGGAGCTCGTATTATTCCGTGCTTTAGAGGAGGATGCCAACCTACACCCAGGCTGGTGGCTTGCACGATTCTTTCACAAGCGCACTACCACCAAGAAGCTTCCTTCTGAGCTTCCAGGAGGCCCTTTCATTTCAATTCTGATTGACAACCTCTAGCTCGGTGACAAATGGGGCCCCGATACTCCTCGTATTCCAATTGAGCATATAGGAGCTGAACTTGCGACAGCACGGCACATCGACCTTTCAGAAACTTTTGAGAACTGCTCATCACTCCCTCACCGCACGCACCCTTCTATTGACCGCCCGCCGTCGCGAGCGCAAATCACCGCGGAGATGAATGAAAGGCTGACGCGTATTGAGAAGTGGCAGGTAGACTACTCGGCTGGTTCGTTGCAATGGCAAAAGGACCGAGTAGCACATGAGGAGACCCAGAACGAGCGTTGGTCCACTCTACAACAATTCATGGCCGACCAGTCAGCCAGAAACAAGGACGAGCTCGCATGGCGACAGCAGATGGAGCAGCGGTTCGCCACTTCCTCCATCCCCACTGCTCCCCCACCTCCTCCTGCGGAACAGTGATCAGGTTGTTTCTATCCTTTTCCTTTGTTTTCTTTCTTCTTTTCGGGTCTCGACCCAATTTTATTCTGTGTGGATCCGGGACACTGGTCCCGGTGTCCTTTTGATCTTTTTGTTGTCTGTGTTTTGTAGGATTTTGAGTAGCTCTGCCCCGCTCCGGACTCTCCGTGTTCATCCCCTACACCGCCCATCACCTTCCAGGTTCTTCGTATACCTCTACTCTAGTTAGTCCTGTGAGGACACAGAACAGTTTAAGTGTGGGGTAGGGTGTTAGATAACCATGCATAATCTTGATTGCTTACATCTTTGTTTGTGCCTCATGATTCCTGTCCAGTTCTCTAGCATTGAATTGCTCAATTCTTGACCTTGGATGTTAAGTTAGTTTTCAATTTTTCATAATGATGCTTAGACTGCTTAACCTAGAACCTGTAATCAACTTGCTTGCATCGATGCTAAATTTCCTGGTTAGAACAGAAAAGCTTATCACTCTTGTAGTTTTTCACTTTGATTGCATGATAATGACTAAATTCGACTAGCAAACCGCTGTGAGTTTTTGATCCATTGCACATAACTTGCAATTTCAATTCTTTTTGAGTGGTTTTCTGTCTTCTTGAATGAGTTAGAATTTGCATGAGACCTACTCGAGACCACACGATGACATGAGTTCTAGCAGGATAGGGGTACCTACATTCAGATACTAAGCTAGATAGCCTACCTAACGATAAAATCCATTAGGTTTAAACCCTTGAGCTTGGCCTGTTCTTTCGGTTCGATAATACATTACAGCCATTTCCCATTTCTTTCATTCCCCGTTGATCCCCTGTGGTTGTAGTTCTAGATTGACCTACCGGAAGTCGGTCTGTGGTAACCTGCCTATAGCCATTAAACAGGTGGTCTTAGCTTTTATGTCCAGACGTGTAAACCCCTCTAGCAACTAAAAGAAAAAAAAATCGGCACAAAGAAAAAAAATACAAAAAGAAGAAAAAGAGAAAATTTCGAAAAAAAAATGAAGAAAAGAAAAATCAGAAAAAGTTTAAAGTTTAGTTCAAATAAAACGTTCTTCTCCCTACAATTGGAAGAACGAAGTGAAAGAAAATTGTGCAGAAGAAAAAATAATAATAATAAGTGCTAGGTTGCTTGAGGGTATCATAGGACGAGCGTTCATTATTCCACCCGTGTTTGGTTAGACGGTAGGAAGCCGTAGATTAGATTCGAGGGAAGTTAGTCGAAAGCTGCACCGCACAAAGCCATCATCATACACTCCCATCATCCATCGCATCATAAACCCGAGTAGTGTAGAATTCGATACAGTCCTAGCAGGGAAGTCCTTCTTGACTAGATACTCGTGTTGTCACAGTGGTGGAGATGTGTCGAATTGCAAACCTATGACAGAATTCAGTGACAGAGAATGATTGAGAGCATAAACACGTCCCTAAACACAGAGTGCGAGAGTTCCCGGTTACCAAATATTACCTGTGTGAGAAGTCTGGTCGGTTAGGTCAGAGTCGTGCTTGATTTGTGCTTGCTACTTGTTGTGTGCAGATAATTAGTGAGACCAGGTTGTTTGGTTGGTGTGTAAGCATGTTAGGTCACTTGTTTTAGAAGTAGCAGTTTAATGATTCATGGTGATTACTTGAACCTTAACTTGATCAAATCGTGTCATTTGTGAATCTGAGTACGTTCTAATTCAATTTGCTTGAGGACAAGCAAAAGCTTAAGTGTGGGGTATTTGATGACACTCGATTTGACGTGATTATCAGCCTCATTTAAGCGACATTTCGTGGCTTAAGACATGGTTTTTAGGGTAGAATAATGAATATTCGATCGATTGCCCTATCTCGTGCCATTTGTGTTACCTTGGCCCGTTTCGGGTCTATTTGATGGTTTTCTAGTGTTTTTACATTAGCACAGGTTTTTACCATCAAATGAAGTAACCAAGGATGTGTCTAAGGCATTGGAACATCGAGAAACGGAACCGGAATCGATCAAAGGAGCAAATTAAGTTCAAACCAAATTCCTGCCGGTTTACACATATATTTTCGGCGAAACTACCCTTAGTTTTTCGCCGAAAATGGAGGAAGGAGTCACTGGCCAATTGAGAGGAAGGCTTCGGCGAAAATACCCTTTAGAGTTCGCCGAACACAAAAGGAAGAATCCACTGTCCCGAGTATGAAGAAGTTTTCGCCGAAGTTCCTGTACTATTTTTGGCGAAGATCCCATTTGAAATCAGAAAAATATCAAGTTGATATAAATAGAGAACTCGACGGCTAATCAAAAAACTTACTTATCATCACACACACTCCTTACAAAAAAACACACACAAACGGCGAGAGAGAGAGAGACAGGGTAAGTAGATAGAGTTTGAGGAGCAGGAACGAATCGTGACGCCATCCATCCATCTCGGAGAGCTAGGGCTAGGAGTTGAAGATTCAGCAGATTGAAGCTGCCAGGAAACATCGAAATTAGGTTTTACAGTTCTTCTCTGTCTTCCTACCTGAGATGTATCCTGTGTTTGTCTTTGATTCTTCTGGATTGAACATGAGTAGCTGAACTTGTGTAGCTTAGACTAGATGAACCCTAAGTGATCCAGGGCTTAAAGCGGTCACGGATCGGCGGTGATTAGATTTGAAATTCATTCAGTTTCATCTTTCATGTTTGATTTGTTCTTCGTTTTCTCTGTGTTTCTTGTCTGGTTTGGCCACCTAGATTAGATTCTTGTTAAGATAAGGATAGAAGCGAATGCTCGCCTTACTTTAGAACACCAAATCGAACAGTCGACCTTATAATTGGAGCGTGCCTTTCGTAGGAACCGATTAGGGTTGATCCATTGCTAGAGTAACTCATTAATCATTAGAATTTGCACTAGTTAAGTTAAGTCGTTGCGAGAGGCGACCGTACCCGGGCGGCTAATTAATTGTGGTAGCTAGATTGGATAGAGCGAACGTTCGCCAGTTTTAAACCTAAGGGTCAGGAGTTATGATGGTGTCTGTGAACTGAATGAAATAGAATCGAAAATCACTGGTATGTTGACTGCTGCTGCTCTGGTAATCATAGGGGGATTCGAAGTCTAAGCCTGTCTGTCATCTTTCTAATCAATCAATCAATCTTAAATCTGTCTTTGCTTAAATTCCTTTTCATTTTACTCTTTGCGCTTTAGTATAAAAGTCGTGGAACTCACACCACGCACAACGTGTTTAACTTTGAATTAAACCTGTCAACACCCTTGAGTAAGGAAGTAGAGGAAACCCCTGGAATACGATCTACCCTAGTTCTTGAGCTTGGTAGTTATTTGATTGAACCTGCTCAGCCCAACGACGGTTCATCAAAAACCCTAATTTTGAGTGACTTGAAAATTTTATACACGAGTGGTAAGAAAAAGAGTGTGTGAGGTATCTTTAGAATGATTTGGGAAGTCCTTTGTTCGTATACTAATCATGGCAGATGAAAGGCTTACTATTGTGGAGGCACACATAGCTGCCCTGGCTCAAAACATCAACCGACTCACCGAGCAACTCAGAGCCCCTAATGGAGATGGCCCCCAACGGCTAAGGAGGAATTTGCAAGAGATCGATGATGATGTGAGCAGCTTGAAGCTCAATGTACCCAAATTTGCTGGCAACGCAAATCCTGATGAGTACATTGATTGGGAGAGGAGCATGGAGGACTTCTTTGATTGCCATAATTATTTCGAAAGGAAAAAGGTAACCCTAGCCACAATCGAGTTTACTGACTATGCTGCTTTGTGGTGGGCTCAACTCAGGAATCAAATCAGGAGAGAGGAAGAGGACCCCGTCTTTAGTTGGAGGAGTCTTAAGAGAAAGATGAGGACAAAGTTTGTACCAAGCAGCTACAATAGAGACTTGCATACCAAGCTTCAACTTTTGAAGCAAGGAAGCATGTCGGTTGAGGAGTACAATAAGGAGATGGAGATCCTGGTCACAAGGCTTGACCTAAGTGGGGATGAAGATGCCCGAATAGCAAGGTTAACTGGAGGATTACAAAGAGAAATCCTACACCAAGTCAACATCCTCAACTTTGTTGATTATGATGACTTGGTAACCGTGGCTATTAGGGTTAAGAAGGAGCTAAAGAATGGTCTTGGAAGAAGGACTACTATCCCGCCACCAATCAGCGCCCCTGTGAGAGGAGATAGGAGTGCAGGAAACACCCCTTGGAGGCCAAACCATAACAGGAATTCTGGATCGAGGCCAAACCCTAATCAAGGGATGGCATCACGGGTAACACCTAGCCCCGACTCAAAATTCCCTACTACTAATGCCCGGCCTAGTGCCATTGTGTGTTTCAAATGTCAAGGCAGGGGTCACATGGCAAGGGACTGCCCTAACACCCGAACCATGGTACTTAGAGAAGGAGAGGTCGTCACGAATGATGAGGAGGAGCCAATTGTTGAAGAGATAGAGGAGGAGTCCAGTGATGGTGAAGAAGTCAACGTGGAAGGCCTGGAAAATTTTCAGCCTTCAACAGCCGAGCGATCACCCCGGATGCATAGACAGATGCCGAGCAGGTCACACCGGCCGACCCAGCACGAAAGTCTGCCCCGGACAACCTGTCCGAGCCGGATGATGTCGATCAGAACATTCCATCCCTTTCGAACATTCCCTTGGCCATTCTTGGCCAAAAGACAGAAGAAGCCCTCGTCGACGTCCTGGAGCAGAACGTCGGCCCCAACGGCCATCTAGCCACCCCTGCAGCCACTACCCCGACGGATGCCCGCCCGAGGATTCAATTTTTAGCAGTGTCCCGACGGATCCTTAGTGCACAGCCTAAAGAAGATGGATGGGAGGAAAGGGACAACCTGTTCCATACAAGGTGTGTGATTTTAAATAAGGTTTGCACTTTGGTTATTGATGGCGGAAGTTTTACAAATGCAGTGAGCTTGGATCTTGTTAAAGGCTTGGGAATTGCTACTCACCCACACCCTAAGCCCTATCGACTGCATTGGTCGAGCAATAGTGGAGATTTGAAGGTCAACAAACAAGCACACATCCCTTTGAGCATTGGAAGATACAAGGATGTGGTGCTTTGTGATGTAGTTCCCATGGAGGCTGCCCACGTGCTACTTGGAAGGCCTTGGCAGTTTGATCGATACTCACAACACGACGGGAGGGCAAACAATTATCAACTCACACATGGAGACACTACATTCAAGTTAAAGCCACTGTCACCTACTGAGATACTCAAAGATCAAATTGAGAGAAAGGTGAGCCGAGAGAAAAAAGAGAGAGAGCTCAAGAAACGAGAGATGAGAGAAGAAAAGAGTGAGCCCTCGAAAGAAAAAGCTATAAAAATAGAAACAAAATCAAAAATAGAATTTCATGATCCTAAGGATCAAATAGCTCAAAAGAGTGAGGTTGAGAGGAGAGAGAACGTGTTAGCTAAACCTAGTGAGATCAAGCAAACCCTAGTATCTAGGAAATCCCTCATGGTCATTCTCTACAAAGAATGTTTGATCTCTAACCCTAACACCTCTCTTCCTAGTGCTGTGTCTTCACTTTTGCAGGATTTTGGAGATGTTTTCCCCAAAGACATCCCTAGTGGATTGCCCCCAATCCGAGGCATCGAGCATCAAATTGATCTTGTACCGGAGCATCAAACCCAACAAGGCTAACTACCGGACAAACCCGGCTGAAACTAAGGAAATCCAGCAACAAGTCGAATAATTGATGGACAAGGGTTATGTGAGGGAGAGCATGAGTCCATGTGCTGTTCCAGTCATCCTTGTACCAAAGAAGGAAGGAACTTGGAGGATGTGTGTCGACTGTCGAGCAATTAATAACATTACAGTTAAGTACCCCATCTCTAGGTTAGATGATATGCTTGATGAATTGCATGGATCAACAATCTTTTCTAAGATAGATTTAAGATCAGGCTATCACCAAATCCGAATGAAGGAAGGTGATGAATGGAAAACTGCCTTTAAAACTAAACTAGGGTTATATGAATGGATGGTCATGCCTTTCGGTTTGACTAATGCCCCTAGTACCTTCATGAGGTTAATGAATCAAGTCCTTAGGCCATTCATAGGGAAACTTGTAGTAGTTTATTTCGATGACATCTTTATCTACTCAAAAACCCTAGAGGATCACCTAGGTCACTTGGAATCTGTCCTAGAAACCCTAAGACAAGAACAATTGTATGCAAACATGGAAAAGTGCACCTTTTGCACCGATCATCTTGTGTTTCTTGGCTTTGTTGTTAGCTCTACAGGAATTAGGGTTGATGAGGACAAGATTGAAGCAATCAAGTCATGGCCAACCCAAAAAAGCATCACTGATGTCCGAAGCTTCCATGGACTTGCCAGCTTCTATAGGAGATTTGTGAGGGACTTTAGCACTATAGCTGCCCCTCTCACGGCTGTCATCAAAAAAAATGTTCCCTTCCATTGGGGAGCACCTCAAGAAGCAGCCTTTGAAGCACTCAAGAAGAAACTCACCGAAGCCCCATTACTTAAGCTGCCCGATTTCTCAAAACCTTTTGAGATCGAGTGTGATGCTTCGGGAGTAGGAATTGGAGCTGTGTTGATGTAAGAAGGAAGACCTATTGCCTATTTCAATGAGAAATTGAGTGGTGCAACCCTCAATTATCCCACCTATGACAAGGAACTGTATGCCCTAGTCCGAGCCTTGAAGACTTGGCAACATTACTTGTGGCCCAAGGAGTTCATAATCCACACCGATCATGAGTCCCTCAAGTATTTGAAGGCTCAACACAAATTGAACAAGAGGCATGCAAGGTGGGTGGAGTTCATTGAGTCTTTCCCTTACGTCATCCACTACAAACAAGGTAAGGAGAATGTGGTAGCCGATGCCCTTTCTCGAAGGTATGCCCTAATCACTGCCTTAAGTTCTAAATTCATTGGTTTTGAGCATATCAAGGATTTATATGTGACTGACCCCGACTTTAAAGACATCTTTGAGTCTTGCCCACATGTAGGGTTTGAGGATTACTATAGGCAGAATGGATACTTGTTCAAAGGAGCCAAGCTATGCTACCCTAGCCATTCAAGCTGAACCCTAGTCATAAGAGAAGCTCATGGAGGAGGTCTCATGGGTCACTTTGGAGTTGCCAAAACCGTAGCTTGTCTTAAGGAACACTTCTACTGGCCTAGAATGAGGAAAGAAGTTGAAAAGATCATTAACCAATGTGCCAAGTGCCAACGAGCTAAGTCACACCTTCAACCCTTTGGTTTATATACCCCTTTGCCTATTCCTGAACACCCTTGGGTAGATTTGTCTATGGATTTTGTTCTAGGATTACCTAAATCTAGAAGAGGCACAGATTCAATTTTCGTGGTTGTAGATAGGTTTTCAAAAATGGCTCATTTCATTGCATGTCATAAGGTTGATGATGCATCACACATAGCTGACTTATTCTTTGGTGGAATAGTTAGGCTACATGGCATTCCTAAGACTATAGTTTCTGACCGTGACTCAAAATTTCTAAGCTATTTTTGGAAGACCTTGTGGGCTAAACTAGGAACCAAGCTTATGTTTTCCACAACCTGCCACCCTCAAACAGATGGCCAAACGGAGGTTGTCAATCGGTCACTATCCCAAATGCTTAGAGCCATCATTAAGTCCAACCTTAGGACTTGGGAGGACTGTCTACCCCATGTAGAGTTTGCTTACAACGGATCTGTCCACTCGGCCACTCAATACTCACCTTTTGAATTGGTTTATGGTTTTAACCCTCTAACCCCATTGGATTTATTACCATTGCCTATACATGAGTTTCTAGATGTAGATGGACACACCAAGGCTGAGTATGTTCGAAAGCTTCATGAGAAGGCCAAAGCCAACATCGAAAGGAGGACAGCTCAATACTTAAGGAATGCAAACCGTGGGAGAAAGGAGAAACTCTTCCAACCTGGTGACCAAGTGTGGGTTCACTTCAGGAAGGATAGGTTTCCTGAGCAAAGGAGATCTAAGTTGCTGCCAAGAGGAGATGGACCTTACACCGTTCTTGATAGGATAAACAACAATGCTTACATTTTAGACTTACCTAATACTTATGGTGTGAGTGCTACTTTCAATGTTGCTGACTTAACTCCTTTCTATGATGATGATTTTACAGAAACAGATTTGAGGATGAATCCTCCTCAAGAAGAGGGAGGGGAATGATGAACCCCGGTGCCTTGGACCCGACCAGACCTGCCTTTGACCCGAAGCCAAGTCAAATCCTTCAAAACACGGTTCACATCCTTCATAGGAGATTGGAATCGATCCAAGCACGAGGAGCTGGACCAGAGGTTCATCAGAGAAGGATGCACAGTGCTGACCCTTGATGGCTGACAGAAAACCCACATGGAGGACAAATGCCCTAAGAGCACTGCCCCGGCCCTGGCAACCTTGCTAACTCCAGTCCCGGACAGCCAACTCCAGTCCCGGACAACCTTGCTCAGCATTCAGAATCTGGCGGACAAGTTGATGCCAAAAGCTTCAGGAGGCCTAAAGACTGAGGGAAAACCTCCCTTGTCCGAGGAAATATCAACTAGGAAGCCCAGATGGCCCGGCATCACTGAAACCCTAGTGCCGGGTCCGGAGCAACTGATGCCGATGCGGAGCAGGTCACCACAGCTGAGGAACATCACCCGACCACCCGGTCGCCCGGAACCAGTGGTAATTACGGAATTGCCACCGCGCACGTCAGACCCACTTATCCGAGCTGCGAACGAATTCCTGCCCGCGCCCGGAGTATTTTCCTTTTCCTACCCAGGCAAGGAAAGCCAGTTTGCCCTAATCCGCCCAGATTAGGGTTTTGCTGAATTTTAGTCGGTTTAGGAGTTTTACCTTCGGACAACTTAGTTATTTTTAATAGTTTCTTTGGCCTACTTTTTAGTATTGTTTTTATTGTTCCTTTTTAGAGTTGGAACCGGCCATGGCCACCCCTTGTCCTATAAATATTGGCCTCGGCCACGATTGTAAGACAGATTATTGATTAATGAAAATTTCAGAACTTTGTTCTTTTTCCTTCAAGTCTTTGCTCGTTGTTGCTTAGCTTAAGGTTTTGGTTTATCATCAAAGGCAATCATCCTTTGTGTGTGGCACCAACTCGACTGAATACTTGGGGTTCCTAGGTCAATACCTATTGGATTTCAAGGTTCTCCGCCGGTTTCATAAGTTAGGTTCTCGTGGGGCTGATAAATAGTTTTGGGTGTTGAGTTGATCCCTTCCTGGAGAAGGCGGTTCGCATCATTAGCTGAACTCTTTGGACTGATCTAGCATGCTTAGGGAGAATTGTGCTGAACTTTAATGTTGATTGATCATGTGTTGCTATGCTAAAGACCTATTCTTTGCGGTGTTGACTTTTGAGGAATGTCGGTTTGACCATGAACTGTTTATGCTCGTTTGGCTGCCATTTGTGTTCATTCATGTTCGTATTACTGTGCTAGCCATCTGAGTATATAATTATGCCGCCATTTCCCGCTTTGTGCTAGTATTGCCATGATTAGGGTTCAATGTACTATTATGTTGACTTTTTGAATGTCTGTTTGACTTCCGAACTCTGATTGTGATGATTCCATTTTGGCTGTTCCTAAGCATGTGTTGTAATTTTTGTGATTACCGGTTAATCTGCTTTGCTTACCCCCACTCGGTTTTCCTCATTTCTTTGCGAAATTGAGTTTTTCTACTAAGTGTGGGGTAGGGTTTTAGTTTGACTAATTTGGTTTATTTTCTTGCTTAGGAATGTAACTCATGAGTGCAGGACCAAGCAGAGACTTAATACCGCCTCTAGCTCTCGAGCTGCCGCTCCCGTCACTCCAGCTGTCCACGGTCCTCCACCAGCCTTCCCTGACCGTGTTGGGTACCATGCCACTGTAGATCGCCTACCCAAGTACTACTTCGAGCGCTACCAGTGGCTCGAGCATGTTCCTGGAGCTGACGTTCATCCATTATCCATGGACTCACTCTTCGAGCACGATGAGGACTAGCACCGGAACGTGCTCGATGCATTGCTACCTGCTGGACTACTAGAGCTGACCATGCTAGCCGCTGACTTCCCAGACATCGCTCTCCAGGAGTTCTGGGCGACGTTCGATCTGGACGAGCACAAGAGGAGGCAGCACAAGAAGGTCATCACCTTCTATCTGGGCGGGGTTCACAGGACACTCACATATGATGAGTTTGCAGCTCATCTCGGGATCCCCCGCGAGCGCTATGAGGGTCATCACCTTGGCTGGGAGAACAACAATGGCGACGGAGAGGAGTACGATGCACTCTGGAGCCACATGACTGGAGTGCCCGGCGATCGTACCACGAAGCATAATTCAGTTAAGTCCCTCTCTCACCCTCTCTATAAATTCATTCACATGGTTTGGCGTCGTTCTCTTTTGTTTGCTCCAGAGAAGGACCGCCACCATATCAGTCGAGAGAAGCTTCTTCTTCATCGCGCCATCTGGGAGAGTCATCCTCTTCATCTCGGATGGGTGCTTGCACGCTTATTCCGCCAGAAGACTCAGAGGTCAAGGCCACCTCGCTCACTCCTGGGAGGCAACTTTGTCGGCCGACTCATCATCTCCTTTGGCCTCAGCCAAGAATATGGCCCGGATGTCCCACGACGCAGAGTACACACCGTCGAAGGTGATTTGGCGGTCGAGTACGACATAGAGCTGGACCTCAGTCCCCAGGTAGCAGCATATCCTCCCCTCTAGCATATGGAAGAGTCAGAGGAAGAAGATGATGAAGAGGAGCAGCAGCCCCAGCCAGAGGCGAGATACCATGATCATATACCCTCGCCACAGCATCAGGCAGGGTATGCACGCCAGTCACCGCCGCTCATTCCAGAGTCGTATCAGGCGCCTCACCCGCAGCACCGACCGCACCCCGCGGATGATAAAGAGCAGTATGAGCGTCTCCATGAGTGGCGCATCACTGACAACGCCGCTCAAGAGGCGAGATGGATCATTATGCAGCAACACATGCACCACTCCGACGAGCGGTATGAGGCACAGCTGGCGTGGCAAGTC